>VMDO01007859.1:77890-88451 GCA_007922755.1 Pedetes capensis
ATATATATATATATATATATATATATATATATATATATATATATATATATATATGTTGCCACGAAGAGCCTCCCAATTCCTCCCATCCTTGGGAAGGAGGGAGACAGAGAAGGCGAGCTGTGAGGGTCAAGACCACTGGACCTCCAGCCCAGTGGAACACCAACTGCCTGTAGCTGTGCCTTTAAGGCTGAGCTGTTCCACCAGTGAGCCTGCAGCATTCTATGCTGCAGCCTTAGAGCTAGCACTTGAGCACTTGACAGGGGCTGCTTGCTGGTTGCACCCCATTTGGGGAGTAACCCGATAAACTTCCTAAATGGGAGGTCCTTCTTCCATTTTTGTGGTGCTAGGAATTGAACTCAGGACCTCAGAGACTGCAGCACAGCGCTCTACCAACTGAGCTAAATCCCAGCCCTTCGTCAACAATAGCCACGGCAAATGCGCAGCACTCCTCTGCACCAGGTTATCAGGTCCATGATTTGGCTTCAGGCAGCTTTGGAAGACAGGAGGCCCCTAGGATTTCCAGCTCTGGGCCAGGAGGTGGGGGATGGGCACCTCTCTGCCCACGCTCACTCGCAGTCAGGTGGTGTAAACTCACACCACTGGTTTCCTCGTTCCCGACGATGGCGGAGAGTGTGAGGCTGAAGCAGTCTGTGCACAATGCCCTCATCGTGCAGCCCACGGTCAATGTCAGCGAACACCACACTGTGAGGCTGCCATGTTGCATACACAAAGGACAAAGGCTCCTAACAAAATTAAATCATTTCTCTCTCTGTCATGGGCTGGGATTTAGCTCAGTTGGTAGAGCACTGCGCTGCAGTCTCTGAGGTCCTGAGTTCAATTCCCAGCACCACGTAAATGGGAAAAGGACGTGGCAATCCACTCCCAAGGCAATCCTGAAACAGTCAGCCATTGAAAACCCTATGAGGGTCACTATGAGTCAGATACCAACTCAACGGCACCTAACAACAACAACAACTATCTGTCATACTCACCTACGTGGCCAGTCTATGCTTACTTTTGCTTGTTTGCAAGGACGGACCTATTACTGGGGCTCTGCTATGGGATGGGGTGGGGGCTCCCCACGAATCCCCATATGACACTGTGCACATTCACAGATTAGCAGTGTGGCTGCCGAAAATTTAAGGGCTGGCGGTAACCTGAGCCATTACCACCTTGGCCTAGAAGATGGATGTTGAGCCACACTCCTTTTGGGCCCCACAGGTCCCAATGAGACACCAGCAGTGCTGCTCAAAGCTGTCCCCTGACGGCTGGTAGTTCATACTGGCCGCTGCCCGGCTCCTGGGGGAGCTCTGCCCAGCGTGGGACACGCATCCTCTGCGGAAGCAGTTGGTGCCTGAGTCATGTAGCCCTCCACCCTTCTAGAATGCTCAGAAAAGTCCAAGGTTGTTGCAGGAAACCCTCCCAATGAGGGAGCTCCACAGCTCTTTACCGAAACACAAAATCCTGGCCTCTGAGGAAGGTACGGAGCACTCCCAGAACACCGTGTGGTAAACACAGCTCTGAGGCCCTGGTGGGAGAAGGAAAACAGAGAAGAGCAAGTGAGAAGAACATGCAAGGAAACAGGCCAGACTGAGTTCTGTTCCCAGAGGAAATGAATCTGGAAAATGTAGCTCTGTCGGGGTTCAGCTCAGGCCCAGCAGAGGTCAGAGCCTTGCCCTGACACTGAGTGGGTATTGGGGACCCACTGGACCAGGTTAGTGTAGTGACCAGAGGCACCAAAGAAGGACCTCGGGAGACCTTCTGTAGGAAACAGGAGAGGGAAGTTTATTGGGTTACTCCCCAAATGGGGTGCAACCAGCAAGCAGCCCTTGTCAAGTGCTCAAGTGCTAGCTCTAAGGCTGCAGCATAGAATGCTGCAGACTCACTGGTGGTACAGCTCACCTTTAAAGGCACAGCTACAAGCAGTTGGTGTTCCGCTGGGCTGGAGGTCCGGTGGTCTTGACTCTCGCAGCTCGCCTTCTCTGCCTCCCCCCTTCCCAAGGATGGGAGGAATTGGGAGGCTCTTCGTGGCTTGCTTGTAGCCTTCGGCACTTTGGGGCCCCTGGTCTTGATGCGTCAGCTTGCTTGGAGATCTTCCGCTGGATTGGGGAGCACTGGATTAAGGTGATGGGGTCTGGACAGCAGTTGAGGGACAGAGAACAGTGAAGGGGTGAAGGGGGGTCCGGGAGCCCTGTTTATATAGGGTCCCAGAGGGGTGTGTGTACTGGGGATAGCCAATCAGGGCACATTCCTGACAGGTACAGCAGGTAAACTTTTATACCTGCCAGGTAGGGGCAGTTATTTAACTGGGATGCCAGGGGTAGCCAATCAAAATTGAGGTGGTTGAGCCTGGTCAGGCAGATCAGGGGCCATCTTTGCTCACTGGATGGGAGGAGTAGGATTGAGTGAGTGGAATGTGGCCCTGGGGTCAGCTAAAGGTCAGTCCCTCATGCTAGTATGAGGGACCCTAGTTATGGAGTGCATTTTAAAAATCCCCAACATAGCTCCAACAAAAGAGCCCTTCTGCAGGACTTTTCAGAGCCTTTCCTGTGCTGGGGTACAAGAGCCTCACGGGGGATATTTTTGAGAATTGTTACACCTTCGATCTAATGTCCCCTAAAAGTCACGTGTTTGAACGTTTGGTCCCCGGTTGGCAGCACTGTTTGTGGAAGCTGTGGAACTTTGGGAGGTGGGATCCTTGCTCTGTGGAAGCAGCTCCCTGGGGTTGGGCCTTTGGAGGTTTTATCCAGAGCCTGGGTCTGGTCTCTCTCTGCTCCCTGCTTCCTGATCACCAGGATGTGAGGTTCTCCGCCACAGGCCTCCCCAGGCCTGCCCTGCTTCCATGCCTTCTGCCTCTGTGGACTAAAATCCTCTAACCATGAACCCCAATAAATATTTCCCCCCCTAAGTTTGCTTTAGCTGGTTTCTCTACCACAGCCAAGTCCCAGTGCCTACTACAGGGCGTGAGGGTGCTCTGCTCCCGTGGGCACTGTTGGGGATTTTTAAAGGTATATTTCCCAGCTAGGGTCCCTCATAACACCTTGAGGGGCTGACCCCTAGTTGACCCCAGGGCTCATCTCACTCACTCAAAACAGCCCCTCCCATCGAGTGAGCAAAGATGGCCCCCGGCCAGCTTGACCAGCCCTAACCACCTTAATTTTGATTGGCTCCCCTCACCACTGGCAGGTAATAACTATCTCCACTCGGCAGTTATGTCCGTTTGCCCACTGTACCTGCCAGCTGTGTATCTTGATTGGCTGAACCCCACCATATGACCCCTCCAGGACCCTATAAAAGCAGGGCTCCTGGACCCCATTTCCATCCCTGTAGCACCACCGATCCTGACCTCTCTGACCATCTCCTGAACCTCCTCACCTGGACCAGCGCTCCCTACTCCTGCAAGACCATCTAGCAAGCCGGCGAGATCAAGCCCAGGGGCCCCGAAGAGCCGAAGGCATCTAGCAAGCCACGAAGAGCCTCCCAACTCCTCCCATCCCTGGGAAGGAAGCGGGTAAAGAAGGTGAGCCGCGAGAGTCAAGACCATCGGACCTCAACTGAACACCAGCGGCTGTGGCTGTGCCTTTAAGGCTGAGCTGTACCAGCACTGGAATGCACATGGAATGCTGCAGGCCTAGAGCCAGCACTTAAAGGGATAGAGCCTTGCTCTATAGGGGCTGCTCGCTCCTTGCTCTTCATAAGGGGAGCACCCCAATAAACCTTCCCTGTCCTTCTCCAACCATCTGAAGGTCTCCCGAGGTCCTTCTTTCCCGACACCGTCCACGTGTTTATGTTGAGGGTTTGGCCCTAACTTTAGCCAGGCTAGAGCTAAAACCCCGACAGGGCACGATCCACGTTTGCAGGCTCCTTTGCCACGCTTTCACTCATAGGGCATTCTTTGTGCTTTATTTCAGTCCAGCTCAGCATTTAGAGTGTGGGTGCTAATATTGGGGTGCTCAGTGCTTCCTGGCAGGAGGACCTCCTGATCCACAATCCTCACTGTGCTGCACTCTCAGCCTGTGGAGGCTGAGATGTCAACGGGGTGCGCACATCGACTCCATGATGACCAGACCCCAGGTTGGGCCGCATCACCCCCACCTCTGGGAGCCCCAGGAGCATTCGGCCAATCCACCTGGCAAGGAGCTGCCCTCCCGGTCCGGCAGCCCCAGCCCGCCTGCCCTGCCCTGAATGCCTCTCAAACCGTGCCTGTGCTGGGTTACACCTGTGCCCCTCAGAACCCTGGGGAACAGGCTGTTCCACTTGGAAAGGACGTGAGACCGGCCCCGCCACCCTGGGCCACCCTGCCCTGCCAGGGAGGGATCTAGGAGCAGAGCGGACCTCACACCCCAGCTTTGGCTTCTGAAGTGCTGAGTGACCCTGCACCGCTTACTTCACCTTTCTGAGCCCCAGTTTCCTCACCTGTGACATAAGGGGGCTGAATCTGAGGGGAGGGATGTGTAATGACGTGTCCAGGACACTGGCTGGAGCACAGGGGCAGATGGGGGAGGGGAGGCAACTGGGAACATGGCCTGCAGGGGCCTCCCCAGCCCAGCCGCCCAAGCTCTGGCACGAGCGACGCTCTGGCTGCCCACAGAGCAGGCAGAGCAGGTGGACACGCACAGCTGACCCTGGCCTGTGGGTTGAGGCCTTGCTTGGCAGCAGAGGAAAGGCAGAGGCCAGGCATTCCCAGATCCCTGTGTCTGCCAGAGACAAGGTCTCCAAAGAGTCATTCCAATTGTCGGGCCTCCGGGAGGAAGGCATGTCAGAGGGGCAGGCCGAGGAAACAGACTCATAATGGGTCCCAGAAACCCCAACATCCGCCAGCGTGCCAGGAGCACCCCAAGAGTCCTGGAGGTTGCAGGGCCTCTAGCCGAAAGCTGGCAGGCAGGTGCCCACCCCCCCTTCCCCTCTCAGGATGATGTGCAGTCCAGTCTGGCTTTACCATATTAGCAAGCCAGGTTGTGGGGAGCCCTGGACTGATGTTGTTGTTGCTGCTGTTAGGTGCTGTTGAGTTGGTCCGACTCATAGCAACCCTACATACAACAAGTGAAACACTATTATTAGTTAGTGCTTCTTTGCTGTTCATAGGGTTTTCAATGGCAATTGATTTTTGGGAGTGGGTTGCCAGGTCCTTCTCCCAAGCCTACAGCACCTGGTGTTCCCAGGTGGTCTTCCATCCAAATACTAACCAGGCCCAACCCTGCTTCTGAGATCTGACGGGATCGGATGCCACAGTGATTGATACAGCTGCAGTCATATCATGTCATGTCTGACTCACAGCAACCCTATGTACAACAGATAAAACACTACCCGGCACCATGCCATGCCCAGCACTATTGTCAGTGCTTCTTCGCTAGTCATAGGGTTTTCAGTGGCTGTTTATTTCAGGAGTGGGCTGCTGGGTCCTTCTCCTGTCTTTGCTGAGCTGGAGATGGAACCCAGGGCCTCAGAGCTCAGAGCAGTACTCCACCAACTGAGCTGAACCCCAGCCCATGAGCCCTGTGCTGCCAGCATGCAAAAACACTTACGTTCTGCCAGCATCTTGGCCTGCTCCTTGTCGGCACACCTGTGCTTGCTGGGCACTGCTGATGGTGCGACAAGCCGGCCTGCACTGGACAAGGCCCTTGACTGCAGGAGAAGATGCTGACCCAGCCTGTGCACTGCCAGCCCGCACCCCAGAGGGAGCGAGGCCCAGGTCAGGACAGTCCAGTCCCTCTCCTTGTGGGGTGTTGCCCTGGTGCTGGACTCACTCCAGGTGTGAGTGGGAACCAGCCACTGAAGACCCACAGTGTGGTGAGGGGGAGCGGAGCACCCAAGAGCCACGCTGCCGAGAAAGGAGGCTTACGCTCACGGCTGCTCTGAGCAGCCTTGAGAAAGGCAGGCTCAGAGGCTGATGCCCACGGCGGCTCCTTGCCTCTTTCTTCCCAGTGAAGACGCCGACTCCAAGTGCTCTGCTCCAACAGCTCTTTATTGCTTCGTCTGTCCCCGTCGATGGGATGGACCCAGACTGCTCAGTGTACCACCCTTATATACTCTCCAGGGGCTAGCCGGAGACCAATCAGAGGCAGTCACCCCACATGGGTCTTGGACAATCAAGGGGGATATGCAAATTTGGGTTTGTAAAGTGACCAGTCGGGGGTGGTTCCTGAACGGTCCAATCAGGAGCTGTTCGGTGGTTTGGAAACAGCCAATCAGTGTCGAAGGGCCTGAGGAAAGGGATCGGATACCAGTGTCATCTTTGGAAGCTTGCCGCCCAGGGGTTCCCAGATGTAGGACAAAGGTTACTGCCTGGGGAACAAGCCTCAGACTTCCAAGGGGGCCTAGAAAGGCCCTGGGTGGACTGACTCTCTAGGCAGTGCCCTACATCTCCTGAGCCCACTCTGCGTCCGTGAAGGACCTCGCCACCCTTGGCTTGGCTGTGGTCTGCTCAAGGGTGTGTCAGTGGCCAGGGAGCAACGCTGGAAGGAGGCTTCCTAAACTGGGTTCCGTGTGGCTCCAGGCCAGGGTGTCTGACGTCACCACCTGCCTCCTGGGCCTCAGGACTTAGGGCTGGGCTCCTGGATTCTGTCCCCATGCAGGATCACGCACTAGGAAACAAGGGTTATGTGAAGGGAATCGCAGAGAGTCTGCACAGCTCTGCAGCCTGTTTTCTCTCTCTCTCTTTTTTATTTTTATTTTTTTGAAGTACTGGGTGTTGAACCCAGGGCCTTGAGCCCGCATGCTCTGCAAGTGCTGGACCACTGAGCTGCGCCCCCAGCCTTTTTTTTTTTTTTTTTTTTTTTTACTTTTTGAGACAGGGTCTCGCTAAGTTACACAGACAGCCTCTGGTCTCGAACTTGCGATCCTCCCGCCTCTGCCTCCAGAGCTGCTGGGATGACAGGCGTGCGCCACCATGCCCGGCTCTGTTTTCTCTTTTCTAGAATGAGCAGGTGAGAGCAGGTAACCTCAAAAGCCTTTCGGTCCCGTAGTTCTGTGATTCCATTTCAGCCATGTGGGGGCCAACCCAACCCCTGTCCAGAAGGTGAGCGTATTAGGCAGCTGTCTTCACTGTAGCAGAAAAGCAACCCACACAAACTCACGGGGAAGAGGTGTATTGGGAGCGCACCCTCCTCAGCGGGGGGAAATGGGCCAGCACATCCCACGTGCACGTCACAGGAACCTGGTGAATAGAAGAACCCAGCAGTCTCTTCTGCAATACTCTTTCTTCAGAAATGGTCTGACTGGCACAAAAAAGCCTAAGGCTCCGTCCGTCCCTCGGGCACACACCGTAGTGGGACGCCCTCCACCTGCTGGCACAGGCATCCAGAACGGTGCTAGCAGGTGCGGGGGACCATTTCAGCGTGTCCAGCCTGATGGTCCTGGAGTGCGAAGGAGGCCCCGTGCACCAATATGACCTTCTCTTAGCTGGTTGCATCTGCAGCATCAGCCCAGGCCCTCCTTCCCAGCACTTCCCTGGGTTTTAAGCTGTCACATTTGTGGGTCTGGGAAGCCAATAGAGATTTGTGAAGAATCACATGGGGAGGGGCACCTTTAAAACACGGCCCCCGGACCATCCTGGAATTCCTTTTTTTTTTTTTTTTTCAGTACTGGGGATTAAACCCAGGGCCTTGCACCTGCATGCTCTGCAAGTGCTGGACCACTGAGCTGTACCCTCTGCCCAATTTTTTTACTTTTTGAGACAGGGTCTCGCTAAGTTACACGGACTGCCTCTGGTCTCGAACTTGAGATCCTCCCGCCTCCGCCTCCCAAGCCGCTGGGATTACAGGCGTGTGCCACTGCGCCAGGCTCCAGCCCAGAATTCTGCTTTAGCACCTTGGGGTGGGCGGGGCCAGGATCCTGCCCCGTCCACCACCAGTGTGGCTCCTGGGCGATTCTGGCACATTGAGTTTGGTGTGGGAAAAGGGAGCATGGGGTCCTGTGCCGGGAGGTCAGCCCTGTTCCCCTGAGGGTTTCGGTCTGCCCGGCGGGAGCCCCATTCCCTCTGGCTACCCTACTGTCCCCGCAGCTCTCTCCATCCTAACCACTGCTCACTGCTGGCCACCACCCGTACCGCCTCAGCCCAGATCCATAGGCCTTTGTTCTCCTGAGCAGATCGGCGCTCTGGGGTCTGTCCACTCCTGCCTCTGTATGTATTTATGATGCCTGCTGGAGTCGCGTCACACCTACCCAGTAGGCGCCTCTGTGCCTCAAATGGAAAATTAATTAAGTTTAAGGCTTCGGGTCACATAAAACAAATGAAGTCTCTGCTTTGTCAATTTAAGTCCCCAAACGCTGACACTGAGTTTACTTAGGAGGTGATATCTGAGCGAAATGTCACACGCCTTAGAGAAGAAGACTGTGGCTAGAGAGATTCCGGGGACAGACTCCACTGGAGGAACTGGGTCAAAAACGGGGTGTTTTTCCCCTGTGGGGCAGAACGTCACGGCCGCTGAATTATTCATGGTCCTGCATGCTCTACTGTGTTAAACTAGAGGAACGAGCGTGGGTTTGGAAGGTCATTACACCCAGCAAAAATGCAAATGGCTTTTCCGTCCTTTTAATTGTCACAGCCTGAGAGCCGGCCCCCCGTGGAAACGAATTGGAAGCAGGTCCCGTCCCTGGTGGGGAGCCGGGCTCCTCCACCGTCGCCTCTCCTTGGAAGTAGGCGGGAGTGGGTTCCCATGGGCTCCGGCTACTCCACGGAGACCCCGGCGTGATGGGTGAGGAAGCACACGGAAGCACTATTTAAAGCCTGTTCTAATCAGGGAATGATGAGGAGTCTCTTTCTCAGAGGGGGCGGAATTGGGGGCAAAGCTCAATTAGCCTAGAAAATGTCCCCTCGCCTGACCACCGGGAACACGCGCCATCCCCGTGGAGTCCCATTAGGAGCCTTCCCCCGGTCTTCATTCTGGAAGCCCAGGAGGCGTCAGGACTCACCCAGGGCCATCCAGCGACTCATGTCAGGGTGGGAGCGAGAATCTCTCTGGTTCCAGCCAGGACTTTTCCTCTGCACCTCTGGTCCCCAGGAAGCTCAGTCCCAAAGGTTCGCACACAGTCACTGCCATCAGCAAGTGCTGCAGAAGACAGAAGTTTCTGCTCAGGTCCCTTCTTGGGACGGAGTCGGGGCTCGTGCCCTTTAGAGCAATGGTGCTGGCCGTCCTGTGCCCAGGCTTGGCCATGCAGCTCCACACTTGGGTTCTGGGCTGTGAGCTCCTATCCCCAGCTGCTGCCTCCACTGCCCCTGGCACAGCAATGGGGAGAAATGCCCCTCCTAGAGCACCTGCCGGTGCCAGTTGCACAGCTGTGGGCAGAGTCGACTCTGCCTCTCCTGAACTCACAGTCGAGCTGGGGGAGACAAAGGAAAACCACAGGCAGAGAGTGCAGCCAACAGAGGCTCGCAGGCTCTGGAAGGCCTCCCCCTCGCCAGCTCCAACTTGGCCAGCCAGCAGCCTGTTCTGTCTACAACAGTGATTGTTAGATCTCAGGGGGCCTAAAACTTACCCAGGGCTGGGATTTAGCTCAGTTGGTAGAGTGCTGCTCTGCAGTCTCTGAGGTCCCAAGTTCAATTCCCAGCACCGCAAAAATGGGAGAAGGACCTGGCAATCCACTCCCAAGGCAATCCAGAAACAGTCAGCCATTGAAAACACTATGAGGGTCGCTATGAATCGGACACGACTCTACGGCACCTAACAACAACAACAACAAAACTTACCCAGGACGCAAAAGCCATGCGTTTGGTGCAGCAAGCCTTCAGAAAGACCGATGCCCAGCTTCCGAAACACCTATCTAGATGACTCTTGGATGCCAGGCAAGAATCATTCTACTGGCCAGGAACTTGAACGTGGGCTACCCACTTGGGCACACATGTCCTAGAAAGAGCCGTGGGATGGGGAGTGCTAGAACATTCCTGCTGGATCCTTACAGACCGGCTACTGTAGACAGAGTAATGACCACAAGGTGTCCTTGTGCCAATCCCCCGAACCTAGGAACACATACGTCACCCTACGGGGCAGAGGGGCCCTTGTAAGTGTGCCTTAGATGGGAAGATGGTCTAGGGCCCTCCACTGGTCACTGAGACCTGCTGGCCTCACAGTGCTAAGGTGGACCTGACCCAGGAGTGGGAGGCAAGGGCAGCTGGACTGGCAGGAGGCTCAGGGTCAGTGGGCTGACAGGAGGGGTGGGCGCCTGAGCTGGGAGTCAGCAGCAAGAACAGGCATTTCTCAGGCACCTAGAGGAGGGCTCCATGCCCTTCCCAGGCACCCAGGAGTCCTTTCAAGCTTCCCCATGGGCAGCGGGTCCCGACACATCCTTTCCAAGGAGCGAGAAGAGGCGTACAAGTCCTAAGGCACTCGTTCCCACAGTAGGCAGCTGGGACTCCAGCAACCAGTGTGTCTCCAGGACTAATCAGGACACAGCCCCACACAGGACACAGGCAGTCCCCGTCTGATGTCCTGCCAGGGGGTTCCTTGGGCGTGAGCAGCCCTTGTTTGGTCAGCCCAGTGGGGCAGGCCCTCTTTGTGTCTGCCTTTGCCTCCCTGCCTGCCTTCACGCCTGCCTCCACATCTGCCTCCACACCTGCCTCCAC
>VMDO01007860.1:0-45305 GCA_007922755.1 Pedetes capensis
GACCTTCGCCAGGACATGCTCACCTTGCAGATGATTCGCATCATGAGCAAGATCTGGGTCCAGGAGGGGCTCGACATGCGCATGGTCATTTTCCGCTGCTTCTCCACTGGCCGGGGGCGAGGTCAGTGGGGAATGGGGTGGGAGCACCCCTTTGCTTGCTGCCCTTCTGCCCGATCCCAAACGTGGGCTGTGGGGAAAATGAGAAGGGAAAGATCAATCCATCAGGACCTGTAGGGTGGGAGAGAGACTGTTAGGAAACGGAGCAGGCGTGGAGACCTAACAACTGATAATGTTGTGTAGACTTGGGATTCTGATCAAAACGAACGAACCAGATGGTAGTTTTTGAGATGACTGGAAGAAATTTAAATACAGTTAGATTAAAGAGTGATTATTAGTTTTTTAAGGGCTGGGATTAGCTCAGCTGGTAGAGCACTGCTCTATGCTCTCTGAAGCCCTGGGTTCGATCCCCAGCACTGCCAAAAAATGGGAGAAGGATGTGGCAGTCCACTCCCAAAATAATCCCGAAATAATGAGCCATTGAAAACCCTATGTGGGTCACTATGAGTCAGACTCGACTCGACAGCACCTAATAATAACAGTTGGTTTTGGGTGTGACAATGGCATGGTGGTTATGTTCTTGTTAATTACTCTCATGATACTTAGGGATGAAATGATGGGTCTGGGACTTGCCTTACTGTACTCCAGCTGGGGTGGCAGGAACTGGGGACCTTGCTGGTTGGATAGTGAAATAAAATGGAATGAGATCAGCAAAGTTTTGAACATTTTTAAAGCCGGATGATGGTTAGCCATCACTAGATAGAACCACTTTTCTTATTCCTGCATAATATTTGAAGAGTCCTGTATTAAAATTTATAACAAAACAAAAAAAAGGTGCTGTAGCCATGGACTAGGGAGAGTCCCAAGTCAGCTGGGACTGGGCAATGTGGGGAGGACCTTCCTTTCCATGGTCACACATTCCTTCTGTTGTTGTTGTTAGGTGCCATCGAGTCGGTATCTGACTCATAGCAACCCTATTGTTAGTGCTTCCCTGCTATTCATAGGGTTTGCATTGGCTGGTTGTTTTGGGGAGTGGGTTGCCAGGTCCTTCTCCCAAGCCTACAGCACCTGTTGTTCCCAGGCAGTCTCCTATCCAAGCACTAACCAGGCCTGACCCTGCTTAGCTTCCGAGATCCGACGGGATCGCACGCCACAGGGCTACAGCTGAGGGCCATTCCTTCTATTAGCACGCTTTATCCAAAGGCTCTGCAGCTTGACTCACACCGAAACATCTGCAGCAGCTCTTGTGGGCCTGTCTACAGTCTCCTTCGCTCTGCTCCAGAATGGAAGCCCAGTTCCTTCTCTTGCAGGGATGGTGGAGATGATCCCCAATGCGGAGACCCTGCGCAAGATCCAGGTGGAGCACGGCGTGACTGGCTCCTTCAAAGACCGGCCCCTGGCCGACTGGCTGCATAAATACAACCCGGGGGAGGACGAGTATGAGAAGGTAGGATGAGCGGCTCCGGCGCTGGGGCGGGGTGGGGGGGTGGGGGTGGTGCCTGACTCTGCGTGGCTCTGTCAGCAGCAGGCGCGCATGCGCACAGAGAAGATAGCACAGCTTTGCTGCAGGAAAAGCGTCCTCTCTCCTGGCGGGCTTATGCCTCTGTGTATCCGGGGAGGGGCCTGATGGCCTCGTGAACTGACTGAGCAGATCCCCTGCTATTGCCCAGCGAACCTTCACTGAGGTCCCCAAGCAGAGTGGGTCTTAGAGGGCAGCACATGAGAACCTGCCTGTACCGCCCGTGTGGACATCCTGATCGGCTCTCCTAGTCCTCTCTGAGGGCTTTGGTGATGCTCTTTAAAATGCAGAGTGGCGAGCCAGGTGCAGGGGCCCACGCCTGTCCTCCCAGCAGCCTGGGAGGCAGAGGCAGGAAGATCGCAAGTTTGAGACCACAGGCAGTCTGCGTAATTTAGCCAGACCTTGTCTCAGAAAGTTAAAAAAAAAAAGGGCTGGGGGTGCAGCTCAGTGGTCCAGCACTTGCAGAGCATGCATGCCTGAGGCCCTGGATTCAACCTTCAGTACCACAAAAAAAAAAAAAAAAAGAAAAGAAAAAAAAGAAAAGGAAAAAGAAAAAGAAATAAAAGGACGCAGAGTGGTTGGAAGAGACTTTGGAGATCATTTTAGTCCAACTGTTTTTCATGGCTGTGAATTCAGATGCATCACATAGTCAGTGCTATGGGACCAGTTGTACATGTCTGTAGTTCAAAGCCAGAATGGATGCCAGATATGAGGCCAGAATGAGAGAAAAGAGGCCTGACTGGGTCCCGATTAGGTGAAGGAAAGCGATCACAAGTGGAGCTTGGCTGAGTGGCAGGGTCGCCGTGGCCAGTCCACAGCTTCATGTCTCTCGTCTCTGGCTTAATGAGGTTGGGGATGGGGTGGGAGGGGCCAAGTCATAATTAGAATGTCGGGATGCTAATTTATGTAATTTTCACTTCAAGGAGATCCAAATGCTAATTTATGTCGATCAAGGCATTTTATTCACAAAGGAAGCCACGTGGGCAGCCAAGTTATAACCAGAATGTTGTTTAGTGAATGTGTAGTTAGATGATCTTAAACAGCCCCAAGTATCTGGCTTCCCCAGCGTTTAGTCCTGGCTGCTGGGCCGTCTTTGCATGCTTCTGTGCCAGCTCACCCTCTCTCCGTACTCCTGTCCCTACCCCTGTGCTGGCCACTTCCAAAGCCCTTCCTCTTGCCCTGGGCTCCCTGGTGCTTCCTTCTGTCTGGCTTCTAACCTTCCATTTCCGTTTCTTTGATGTTTCCTTCCTCCCTTCCTTCTTCCCTCCCTCCTTCCTTCCTCCCTCCCTCCTTCCTTTCTTCCTCCCTCCCTCCCTCCCTCTCTCCTTCCTTCTTTCCTCTCTCCCTCCTTCCTTCCTTCCTTCCTTCTTTCCTTCCTTCCTTCCTCCTGTCCTTCCTTCCTTCTTTCTTTCCTCTTTTCCTTCCTTCCTTTATTTCTCTTTCTGCCAGGGATCAAACCCAGGGCTTCATGAATGCTAGGTGAGCACTCTACCAATGAGCCCCACCCCTGGCCCTTTCTGTGGCTTCTGTTCAGCTGTGTGCTCTCTGACCACTGAACTCCTAGTCAGCCTCCCCTCCTGTCACCATCCTCTGCTTGATTTCCCAGGGTTTTTAAGCACAAACCTACGTCTCTCCTTTGCTCTAAGTGCTTCAAAGGCTCCTATCAGAGACGTCCAGCATCCTTAGCACTGCACTCAAAGCCTTTTGTATTGCAGCCCTGCCTAGCCCACAGTCTCACCCTCTGCACCTTCCCATCCTACGCTAGTTTATGCTAGTAGTACCTTTGTACCTTTCTTTCTTTCTTTTTTTTTTTTTTGGTGGTACCAGGGATTGAACGCAGGGCCTCATGTTTGCATGTTCTGCAATTGCTGGACCACTGAGCTGCACCCCCAGCCCATTTTTTTTTTACCTTTTGAGACTGGGTCTTGCTAAGTTACACAGACCACCTCTAGTCTCGAACTTGCGATCCTCCTGCCTCTGCCACCACGCCCAGCGTCCTTGGTACCTTTCAATGACTGTATCTCTTTTGCCTGGGAAGCCATTTCTTCCCTTCCCCATCCTGTAAAGGCCACCCCCTTGGCTTTGCACATTTCCAGGCCCTCTACCCTCGGAGAGGACTAATAATGATTCTTTCCTCCCTGTTCCAACCCCGTGTGCTATTTATACTAACACGTTTTTCAGGTGTTGAACACTTACAGCGAGAGACCCTGCTAGGTGTTAGAATTGCAGTTGCTCCATGCGAATGTTCTAAAGCGTCATCATAAACGTGGAAGTGTGTGCACGCAGAAACAAACCGATGTTAATGGCTAATCCTGGCCCTTCAAAGCCAGCTTCTTGGCTCTTGAAAGCTTTTTGCCTTTCTGCTAGAACCATGCTGGTCGTTCCTTACAGGAACATCCAGAAGAAAAGAACTACACATATTTTTCTCTTGGCCAACTACTCAGCAGAGAGAGCACCCCATAGCCTACGAGTGAGACCCTTAAATCACGAGGCTGCCCCTTTATAAATGGAGACTTCTTGCCAGTCAGCTGCTGACATTCTGCCCAACTCAGGGAGGGGGTCACAGGGTAGTCATTACCTGTGGGCACAAAGCTGTTTTGTGAGCCAACACAGAACTCATTGAAGGTACAGAGAATACCTGTGACAGGGGCAGGATCAATGAAGAGGAAGGTCAAGACTGGGAATGGTGGATTATATGCCTTGTTGTTAGGTGCCATTGGGTCAAGTCTAACTCATAGTGACCCTATGTACAACAGAATGAAACACTCCCCGACACTGTGCCATGCCCTGTGCTGTGTCAGTGCTTCTCTGCTATTCATAGGGATTTCAATGGCTGATTGTTTGCAGAATCATATTGGGAGTGCACTGTCAGGTCCTTCTCCCATTTATACAGTGCTGGGGATCAAACAGAGAGCCTCAGAGAGTGCAGAGCAGCTCCCCAGCCCCACATTCCTTATTGAGTAGTTTCTTTTCATTCATAGATTTTGTTTCCTTAAAAATGGTCATTTCCGCAGGGCGAGGTGGCACATGCCTGTAATCCCAGCGGCTCAGGAGGTGGAGGCAGGAGGATCGCAAGTTCAAGACCAGAGGCAGTCTGCGTAACTTACCGAGACCCTGTCTCAAAAACTAAAATAATGGGCTGAGGGTGCAGCTCAGTGGTCCAGCACTTGCAGAGCATGCAGGCGCGAGGCCCTGGGTTCAACCCCCTGTACCACCACAAAAAAAATAAAAAAGGTCATTTCCTTCTACAAGGTGAATTCTGTGATGTCTTTACTTTCTCCTCCTCCTCCTCCTCCTCCTTCTCTTTCTCCTCCTCCTCCCTTCTTCTTCTTCTTCTTCTTCTTCTTCTTTTTCTTTTTGCAGTACTGGGGGTTGAACCCAGGGCCTTGTGCCTACATGCTGTGCAAGTGCTGGACCACTGAGCTGCACCCCCAGCCCCTTTTCTTACTTTTTGAGACAGGGTCTCGCTATGTTACGCAGACTGCCTCTGGTCTCGAACTTGGGATCCTCCTGCCTCTGCCTCCCAAGTTGCTGGGATTACAGGCGTGTGCCATGTCCGGCTCCAAACTTTCTATTCTTAGTTCCCAGGGGACTAGTCATCCGGTTGAAATTGGACAAAGAGGTAGGTGGGGGGCTCTGTGTAGCTAGGTTTCCGGCAGGTCTTGTGGAAGAGCTAGTTCACTGTTGGGAGATTGGATCCATTCATCCAGAGTGGGGGCTGAAAAGGCCAGGTGGGCACTGAGTGAACATGGTGGCAGGGGCCTGGAGGGGCTCAAAGGAGGAGGAGCCTTGTGCCCTGGGACTCAAGGAAAGCTCTTGACAGATAGGTGGGAATTTGCAGAGGGAGGCAGGGAACACGAGCCTTCTGTCTGGCAAGCTTCCTCTCATCCCCAATTCCGTACATTCCTGCTTGGCTGGGACATTTTTTCTTTCATTCCAATTTTGTACATTCTTAGTTGGCGGTGACTTGTTTTTTCCCTCTCATTCTCAATTTTGCACATTCCTAATTGGCTGCTGCCCTCTGCTGTAAATCTTTCTTGGGTTTTGGGGAAGTCTTCAAACCTCACAAGTAGATTTAGGAGGGAAAAGGGGTCCATCTGCCGACTCCATTTATTTTTACTTTCTTAAGAGGAAAAAAAAGTGGGCTGGGGTTTGGCTCAGTTGGTAGAGCGCTTGCTCTGTGTGCTCTGAGGCCCTGGGGTCGATCCCCAGCACCACAAAAATGGGAGAAGGACCTGGCAGCCCACTCCCCAAACAATCCTGAAACAATCAGCCATTGAAAGCCCTGTGAGTGGCAGAGAAGCACTGATACAGTGCCAGGCATGGCACAGTGTTGGGGAGTGTCTCATTCTGTTATACATAGGGTTGCTAGGAGTCGGACCTGACTTGATGGCACCTAAAAACAAGAGACCCCAAAGGGGACAGATATTGACCAAACAAAATAAACTAGGTCCAATTCCTCCCCACCCT
This sequence comes from Pedetes capensis, assembly GCA_007922755.1. NCBI lineage: Eukaryota > Metazoa > Chordata > Mammalia > Rodentia > Pedetidae > Pedetes > Pedetes capensis. The sequence goes on from VMDO01007860.1 coordinate 6,047, forward strand.
CCTCCTCCTTTCAACTTAAAAATACCTCTAACACATTTTACCAATTTGAGATGTCTGTTTTTCAAGTGTAAAACACCCCTGGAAGTGCGAAGCTACCTCAGCTCCTCTTTGGACTGCAGTGACTTTAATTAGATAAGCATGTAGCTGTTACCAAGAGCTCTGGGAATGGATGTTTATTTGGGGCAGGAAGACGGGCGGACGAATTCTGAGCAGGGTCAGGAAGGCACCTGTAAGCCTGCTGCTTAGTAGCCAGGTTTGAGTTAGGGTCATTAGGGCCTGTTGGGCAAGTTTTAAATGTCTGTCTGGCTGTCCGTTGTTGTTGTTGTTAGGGGCCGTTGAGTCGGTATCCGACTCATAGAGACCCTAGGTACAACAGGCAAAACACTGTTGTCAGTGGTGAAGCTTCTCCGCTATTCATAGGATTTTCAATGGCAGATTGGTTTTTGGGAGTGGGTTGCCGGGTCCTTCTCCCAAGCCTACAGCACCTGGTGTTCCCAGGCGGTCTCCCATTCAAGTACTAACCAGGCCTGACCCTGCTTAGCTTCCGAGATCTGGCGGGATCAGATGCCACAGTGCTACAGCTGCAGGTTCAGCTGTCCATTAAGGTGTCCCTAATCTGAGCTGTTCAAGTCGGAACTTTTGGATCAGGCCACTGTCTTTCCAGCCAATCTCCCAGAAGATGAAATTCAGATGAAGTGGGGGGAGAGACATATAAACTTTCCATCTCCTACCCCAGAGCACCTGGGAGATGTTTCTGTGTGCCAAGCATGTACGTTGTTGTTGTTGTTGTTGTTGTTAGGTGCTGTCGAGTCGGTGTCCAACTCATGGCGACCCTATGTACAACAGACAAAACACTATTATCATGCTTCTCTGCTTCTCATAGGGTTTTCAATGGCTGATTGTTTTTTGGGCATGGCTTGCTGGGTCCTTCTCCCAAGCCTACAGCACCTGTAGTTCCCAGGCAGTCTCCCATCCAAGGACTAACCAGGCCTGACCCTGCTTAGCTTCTGAGATCTGATGGGATCCGGCTGTGGGCCAAGCTTGTATGTTAGTGCATAATAAAGATGGCCAAGGCCAGGCACGGTGGTGCATGCCTGCAATCCCAGGGGCTCGGGAGGCAGAGGCCGGAGGATCGCAAGTTCGAGACCAGAGGCAGTCTGCACAATTTAGTGAGATCCTGTCTCAAAAAGTAAAAAAATAAAATTGGGCTGGGGGCACAATTCAGTGATCTAGCACTTGTAAAGCATGCAGGCGTGAGGCCCTGGGTTCAACGCCCCAGTACTGCAAAAAAAAAAAAAAAACAAAAAAAGGTGACCAAGCAGGTGTGAGGTACTGCTGGGGTTCTTATAAGAGGGAGGTCAGCGCTGGCTGGATTCCTCCTGGCTGTGGCCCTGGAGTCCCTCCAAATAGCTTTACAGCCTCCCCTCTGACCTGCCTCCCCTCCCGTAGGCCGTGGAGAACTTCATCTACTCCTGCGCTGGCTGCTGCGTGGCCACCTACGTCTTGGGCATCTGTGACCGACATAATGACAACATCATGCTGAAGACCACCGGCCACATGTTCCACATAGATTTTGGCCGCTTCCTGGGCCACGCCCAGATGTTTGGCAACATCAAGCGGTGAGTGGCCTCGAGGCCAGATATTTGTGGCCAGTGTGTGGAGGGCAGGGAGATCAGCAGGCGTGGTTCAGAGACAGGACACCCATGATGGAGGGAACAGGGACCCAGAGAACCATCCCTGGGCTGAGCCGCTCGGGAGAAGAGAAGACTGACAAGGAGAGGGGGTCCTTGTGGGGCCTTGCAAAAGGTGGGCACCAGCTGTTCTCCCTCCTTACTGAGGGCTGAGCAAAGGGAACTGCGTCCAAGCTGCAGCAAAGGTCAACACAGTTCGAAAACCAGGAGAAGATATCGGTAGCTCACAGATAAGGAACCAGGGAAGGGTGTGGTCCGTCTGTCTCTGGGGCTCTTTTATTTTGTGTGTGGTACTGAGTGCTGGACCCAACACCTCACGCTTGCTTGTTCTGCAAGTGCTGGACCACTGAGCTGCACCCTCAGCCCATTTTTTACTTTTTGAGACAGGGTCTCGCTAACTTACGTAGACTGCCACTGGTCTCAAACTTGCGATCCTCCTGCCTCTGCCTCCCAAGCCGCCGGGATTACAGGTGTATGTGCCACCGTGCCCGGCTCTAGGGCTCTTTTAAGATTAATGTAGGAAAGCCGGGAGCGGTAGTGCACACCTGTAATCCCAGCGGCTTGGGAGGCGGAGGCAGGAGGATCACAAGTTCAAGACCAGAGGCAGTCTGCAAAACTTAGTGAGACCCTGTCTCAAAAAGTAAAAAAATGGGCTGGGGGTGCAGCTCAGTGGTCCAGCACTTGCAAAGCATGCAAGTGTGAGGCCCTGGGTTCAACCCCCAGTAACACACACACACACACCAAAAATAAATAAATAAATAAAGGTGAAGGTAGGAAAGAAATGAAAGGAAGGAAAGAAAGGAAAAAGTTAGAAAGAGCCATTAACCCAGGTTTTTGAACACATGGTGAGGGGTGAGGGAAGCCGTCCCCCCGATCAGCCCCCAGGTGGTCTTCCTCCTGCCTACTCACCTTCTACTTGTGTGTTTCCCTTGGCCCAGGGACCGTGCCCCCTTTGTCTTCACCTCGGACATGGCGTACGTCATCAACGGTGGTGACAAGCCTTCCAGCCGCTTCCATGATTTTGTTGACCTTTGCTGCCAAGCCTACAACCTCATTCGCAAGCACACCCACCTCTTCCTCAACCTTCTGGGCCTGGTGAGGAGCTCCGTCTCTCTCTCAACACCTCCTTCCGATGGTCGGTGCCACCATGAAGACTGCTCTGGCTTGTTTCCAAGGATTCCTGGAGATCCAGTTCTCTGGGTCCTAATTTGAGTACCTGTCTTCCCTAGATAAAGGCAGGGACCCAGACTATTTGGGGACAATAATGTCTGACCCCGTGTTTTAGCTCCATAATTCCTACGGCCCTCCAGATGCTGCCTGTAGCATCTGTCTGCCACCTTCTAGAAGGATCAGAGAGCCTAGCTATAAAAGGTCTCTCCGGAGCCAGGCAGTGGTGCACACTTGTAATCCCAGCATTTGGGAGGCAGAGGCAAGCGTTTTGGGAGTTTGAGGCCAGCCTGGGCCATATAGGGAGATCCTTCTCTAAAAAAACCAAAAAGAAAAGAAAAGAAAATCTTACCTGAGGGTAGAGAAACAGCAGGACTTCCCTGTTGCTACAGGCACCATGGGTTGGGATTTAGCTCAGTTGGTAGAGCGCTGTGCTGCAGTCTCTGAGTTCAATTCCCAGTACCGCAAAATCAGAAGAAGGACCTGGCAATCCACTCCCAAGGCAATCCCAAAACAGCCTGCCACTGAAAACCCTATGAGGATCACTATGAGTCAGATACCGACTAGACGGCACCTAACAACAACAACAGCAGGCCCCATATCTTCTTCCTTGTCCTTCTAGATGTTGTCCTGTGGGATCCCTGAGCTCTCGGACCTGGAGGACCTCAAGTATGTGTATGATGCCCTGAGGCCTCAGGACACAGAGGCCAATGCCACCACCTACTTCACCAGGTAATGGGCCGCACAGGCAGTGCCTCGAGCCCTGCGTATTCCCCGGGCTGCCTTCTTGGCAAGAGCAGGCTGGAGAAATGGCAAAGGCTGAGCCTAGACGGCAGAGCCCAGAGTTGGCTCTGCTGTCCCAGCTTGGCCTCTGACTTAGGCAATCACTTCGCTTCTCCCAGTCTCTGTCCTACCTGCACTTTGCTGCCATCAAGCTTTGTAAATAGGGCGTCACTCTACTCTGCATGGTCCCCGAGTCCCAGCCGAAGACTTTGTCTATGAGGCAGATTTATTTATTTATTTATTTATTTAATTTTTTTTTTTTTTTGTGGTACTGAGGTTTGAACCCAGGGCCTCATGTTTGCATGCTCTGCAAGTGCTGGACCGCTGAGCTGCACCCCGAGCCCCTTTTCTTACTTTTTGAGACAGGGTCTTGCTAAGTTACACAGACTGCCGCTGGTCTCGAACTTGCGATCCTCCTGCCTCCGCCTCCCGAGCTGCTGGGATTGCAGGCGTGCACTACTACGCCTGGCTGGGGCAGATTTTAAAATCGTTTTTGTGCTCTTGGTCAGATCCTTCCCCTTTTGTGGGACCTTATTTATTCATTTAGTTTGTTTGTTTTGGGGGACCTCATTTTTAAGTTGAAATTTCTGGGCAATCGGTGTTTTGTGAGCTCCCATTGAACCTTGAATTCCGTTTGACAGGGTAACCCTGTCCTGTTGTCCCTGCTCCCTCCCTGCCTCGGTTTGACTGTCTTTGGCTAAGGCGGCCAGGGAGGAGACAGAAGAACACAATATTCACACAAATAAACTGCATGGGATAACTGCGGATGTCACACTCCATGAAGCTGTTACACAGGGAAAGTGATTTGACCTGGTGGTTCATCTCAGGGGTCAGAAGATATCCCTTTGGATCGCTGTGTGGGGGCAGAAGGGATTTGGATCCAGGGTTGCGTCCTCTGCCTCCCATCCTCTTGTCCCAACAGGTTGATCGAGTCCAGCCTGGGCAGTGTGGCCACAAAGCTCAACTTTTTCATCCATAACCTGGCTCAGATGAAGTTCACGGGCTCAGACGACCGACTGACCCTTTCCTTCGCCCCGCGAACGCACACTCTCAAGGGCTCCGGCCGCATCAGCGATGTGTTTCTCTGCCACCACGAGAAGATCTTCCACCCCAACAAGGGCTACGTGAGTGTTTTCTCCCATCCAACCCTCTCGCTCCTCACTGTCCTCGGCTTCTTGGGGTTCTGTTTGCTCACACCCCCGCAGCGGGCGCTGGAGGGCACTAAGCCCCCCACGCTGGGCGCAGTCCCAGATCCCTTCCCGTCTTCCTTGCTCAGGAGTCCGGTAGAGAATTGGGAAGCTGGCCCGGGGGTAATTCTTCCTGAGTCAGGCGTCTTGCAAGACATGGGCAGGGAAGTTTGCTTTCAGATTCCTGCCTGTGGGCTGCCCACCATCTTTTCTCCACTGGAGACTCTCTTGGCCTCTGCCTTCTGGAAAGTGCCCGTTCCCAATGTGTGTGTGTGTGTGTGCGAGCACACACACGCACACACACACACACACACACACACACACACACACACACTTCCGGTGCCCTATCTACCCCCTCCCCTGGGTGCAGAGGGTCTGGCCAGCGCACCCTGAGACGCAGACCTTTGCAGATATACGTGGTGAAGGTGATGAGGGAGAATGCGCACGAGCCCACTTACATCCAGCGGACGTTTGAGGAGTTCCAGGAACTGCACAATAAGCTCCGGCTGCTCTTCCCTTCCTCCCTCTTGCCCAGGTAGCTTCCCCACTTGTCTTCTGCGGAGAGCTGTGGTGGCCAGGGGAAGGGATGTGTAAGACCTTGCTTTATTTTGGTCTCATTGCATTTGGTAACATGTGCTCCCCCTGCTGGCCAAGCTCGCCCGAGCTCCTGCGTTCTTGCATTGGAAATAAACTTGGCTCTACGTGCCAGAAGGAAAGCTCACTGGGGCTAAAGGAAGGGGCGCTGGTGGAATCTAAAGATGTTTCAAACTTTCCAACTTATCAGAGATAAAGCATTTTTCTCATGGATAAACAAAATATGGTATGGGCGTAGACTGGAATATTATTCAGCATTGAAAAGGAAGGAGGACCCTCTGATACCTACAATGTAAATGAGCCTGGAGGACATGAGGCTAAATGAAATCAGCCAGTCACAAAAAGCTAAGAACAGTATGATCCTATGTATCTGAGTTACCTAGCATGGTCAGATTCATAGAGACAGAACGCAAAATGTTGGTTCAAGTGGTATTGTTCAGCCCTTCGATTACCAACTGCAGATCAAAATATATGGCAAGAAGTTTTTTATTTCCAGACACTCTTCATTACAACGCACAGGAACATGAGTAGCAAAATAACTGGAATGCATAATATGTGTAAAATCATCCTCTAATTGTGATGTGCATCATTTGAATGCAGAAAACTCGCATAAGAAAAAATGCATATCCTGCTCAGTCTGTGTTCCATGGTAGTCAATGGGGCTGGAGTTTGGCTCAGTTGATAAAGTACCACTCTGCACTCTCTGAGACCCTGGGTTCCATCCCTAGGTGGCAAAAATAGGAGAAGGATGTGGCAATCCATTCCTGAAGCAATCCCGAAACAATCAGCCATTGAAAACCCTATGAATGGCAGAGAAGCACTGACATAGTGCAGGGCATGGCAAAGTGTCAGGGAGTGTTTCATTCTGTTGTACATAGGGTCGCAGTGAGTCAGACCTGACTTGGTAGCTCCTAACAACAACAACAACAGTAACATGGTAGTCAAAAGGTTATGCGCATGGCATGTCAGTTTTGCAAGATGAAGAGTTCTGGAAATGATGGTGGTAATGGTTATACAAAATTGTGAACATACTTAATGTCACATCCCCATACATGTTAAAATGATTTAAATGGTCAATTTTATGCCATATGTTTTTCCACAATTAAAAAAAAAAAACTTTTTTTTTTTTTTTCTGGTACTGAGAGTTGAACCCAGGGCCTCGCGCCTGCATGTTTTGCAAGTGCTGGACCACTGAGCTGCACCCTCAGCCCATGTTTTACTTTTTGAAACAGGGTCTATCTAAGTTATGCAGACTGCCTCTTGTCTCGAACTTGTGATCCTCGCGCCTCCGCCTTCCGAGCCACTGGGATGACAGGCATGCGCCACCGCGCCCGGCTCTAACACAAAACTTTTCAAATGAGTTTTTACGCTGACTGTAGAATCTGGGGGCTCTAAAGCCTGGGCAGCATTTCTGAGGAGCCACAGGACCGTGCCTTACTATGTGGTTTTCTTGTCTGGTGTCCTTAGAAGTGTGTGGCATGTACCAGTGTCAGAACTGGGCATAGCCTGGGAAGCCGGGGAGGAGTCAGGTGGGCAAAGGGCCGTGGGAAGGGAAGCTGCTGGGAAGTGAAGGTCAGGTGGCTAGAAGTGCAAATTCAATGTGGACAGAGCCTCATCTTCCTCCCTCACCTTCTCCTGCCATGTCCCCTGCCTGCCTGCCTGCCTCGCCAGCTTCCCCAGTCGCTTCGTGATCGGCCGCTCCCGGGGCGAGGCGGCAGCGGAGCGGCGCAGGGAGGAGCTGAATGGCTACATCTGGCACTTGATCCACACAGCCCCCGAGGTGGCCGAGGTGGGTCATGCGCGTCTCGTCCATTCCTGGCTATTGCAGCGGCTGTTGGGTGTAGGGAGGGGTTGGCAGGGTCCAGAGCCCTGGGGAATCAGGCAGCCCTGGGGAATCCTTTTTTTATATTCAGCTGAGTTTACTGAAGAATGACCCTGTTCTCTGCCTCCATTCCAGTGTGATCTGGTATACACCTTCTTCCATCCGCTGCCCCGCGATGAGAAGGCCGCAGGCACCAGCACAGCCCCAAAGTCCTCAGGTACAGCACCTGCCCAGAGACAGCCCTCCCCACACCACTGAGCCACCCAAGGCTCACTTCTTTTTTTTTTTTTTTTTTTTTTGCATTACTAGGGGTTGAACCCCGGGCCTTGCGCTTGCATGCTCTGCAAGTGCTGGACCACTGAGCTGCACCCCCAGCCCTTTTTTTTTTTTTTTTTTTTTTTTACTTTGTGAGACAAGGTCTTGCTAAGTTATGCAGACTTCCTCTGGTCTCGAACTTGCAATCCTCCTGGCTCTACCTCCTAAGCCGCTGGGATTACAGGCGTGCGCCACCACACCCAGCTTCAAGGCTCACTTCTCCTGCCCCCACCTCTTGCCGGTTCCCTTTCCTTAACTCGTCCCCTGTTCCCTTTCTTCCTTGCTGGAGAATCTGGCTTCCCACTCAGGCTGTGGAACCCACAGCTCTATGTTGGGTTCTCCGGTTAGCGATTACACCCTCCGATTAGATAGACCCATCCCCAGCCAACTCTAAATCATGTTGCAGACCCAACGTGTGCAGATCCCCCCTGGAATATCAGAATCAGAGAGGCTGGGGCAGGGGTTCAGAAAGCAAGCAGAAGACTCCTGCCTGGTACCAGTCAGACGCAGGACTGGATTGCTGACTTGTTTCCTTTGTCCCTGCAGATGGCACATGGGCCCGGCCCGTCGGGAAAGTGGGAGGGGAGGTGAAGCTATCCATCTCCTACAAAAACAACAAACTCTTCATCATGGTGATGCATATCCGGGGCTTGGTAAGTGCATGCACAGCTCTCACGTGGCCCTTTGTCTTTCTTGTGTGTTTTGGGCTAGTCAGACCTCCTCCTCTGCCCCCATGTGATGAGGATAACCCCAAAGGTTTATTGAGTCTACACCATGGGCCTGACCTTCCCAAGGCCTTCCTTGTGAGCAGGCAATTGAAGACACAGCTGCTTGCTTACTGTGGTCCGTGGCAGTATCCTAAGTACTCTGCACCTCATTGTAAAGAAGATAATATGAGCACCTTCCTCCTGGGGTTACCATGGAGATGAAATGAAATAATGCGTGGAGAGCACTTATCTTTCAGATTCTTATTATTAATATGGTAATTATTATCAAGAAGAAGCCCCAACGGCTTGTTACCTAATTATAGTGATAAGACAGCAATTTAACATCCTTCAAGTATAATCAAGGCAGCATGTAATTACTAAATTTTTGGTACAAGCTGGGCACAATGATGCACACCTGTAATCCCAGTGACTCGGGAGACTGAGGCAGGAGGAATGTAAGCTTGAGGCCAGAGGCAGCCTGTGCAACTTAGCGAGACCCTGCCTCAAGATAAAAAGTTTTTAAAAAGAAGCTAGGGGTACAGCTCCAGGGTAGAACACTTGCACAAGGCGCTGGGTTCAACCCTCCAATACCACAAAAAACTTTTTTAAAAAGTAAATTTTTAGCTGGGCGTGGTGGCGCACACCTGTAATCCCAGTAGCTTGGGAGGCGGAGGCAGGGGGATCACAAGTTCGAGCCCAGAGGCAGTCTGCGTAATTTAGCGAGACCCTGTCTCAAAAAGTAAAAAAATGGGCTGGGGGTGCAGCTCAGAGCATGCAAGTGCGAGGCCCTGGGTTCAACCCCCAGTACCGCAAAAAAAAAAAAAAAAAAAAAAAAAAAAAAAATTTGATACACGTTCAGAGAACATCGTGAATGTAATGGGAAAGGAACTTTTATTAAATTCTTACCACTTGCTGCACGCTGTGCTGGGAATTTCATGTAAGTTGAGATGATGGAACATAGCAGGAAGAATGTGAACTTTGGGGGCTGTTTTCACTTTCACACTATTGTTTATTCATTCAACAAACCTAGTGACTACTGTGTGCCAGGCACACATCCATTAGCCCTGGATCTAGGAGGCAATGAAACAAAACCCTGTGCTCTTGGAGCTTACCTTTTAGTTGGAAAAGGCAGACAGACAAATAGACAAGTAAATATAGATGGCATGTGAGATGTGGTAAGAGCTTGTGATGTGTCCGACACTGTGCCATGCCCGGCACTGTGCTAGTGCTTCTCTGCTATTCATAGGGTTTTCAATAGGTGATTGTCTTGGGAGTGGGTTGCCAAGTCCTTCTCCCTAGCCTGCAGCACCCGGTATTCCTAGGTGGTCTCCCATCCAAGGACTAACCAGGACTGACCCTGCTTAGCTTCCAAGATCAGGCAGGATCAGATGCCAGGGTGCTATGGCTGCCGATGTGGTAAGAGCCAGGCAAGGAATAAAACAAAGAGGGAATCCAGGGAGGAATGAGGGGAGTAGTATTTGCACAGAGTGCTCAGGGAAAGCCTCAGTGATGGGAGCTACCTTGGCAAAGGTGGAAGGAGGTGAGAAAGTGAGCCAGGTATGAACATCTGACAGGACTGCTCCAGGCAGAGGGAGCAGGTTAGACCCAAAAGCCCTGAGTTAGACCCAAAAGCCTGCCTGTGATGTGTCAGGAAGCGCAGGGGCCCAGTGGGTGAAGGCAATGGAGCACAGAGCACAGGAACAGATGGTGAGGTTGGAGAGGCCTGGTGGACCACAGCATGGGCCCCCCAGTGAGGACTCCGGCTTCTATCTATCCTGAATGAGATGGGAACCATGGGGGACTTCAGGCAAAGACATGACATGATCTGGCTTAAGTTTTCAAAGGCTCGAGCTGGGGAATTAGGGTGTAGCTCAGTTACATACTTGACATTCTTGAGGCCCTGGTTAGGTCTAGGTTCCCCTCCCCCTAAAACATCCAGCTGGGTGAATCATTAGTTGGCTGACCTTGAGCGAGCAGCTTTATCTCTGACTCATATCTCCACCTCTTGGATGATACAAGAGCATAGTGAGAAGATGCCTGGAGGGACGTGATGGTTCCCTCAAAACAGGCCACGTTGTGGGATTCCCTGAGCATTTAGATAAAAAGTCTGGGCTTGATATAACAGGTGATCGGACGGCTATTTTAGTAAGACACGTCATGTGATTCTAGCAGGTAAGCATTTATCTTGGGTTGTGGTTTATTTATTTATTTTTTGTTGTTGGTTTATTTTATTTTTTCTTCAGTGCTAGGGATCGAACCCAGGGCCTTGCACATGCTAATGCTGGCTGAGAACTCTGCCACTGAGCTCCATTCCCAGCCCTAGGTTTGTGGAGGTAGGGTCTCACTATGTAGTCGAGGCTGACCTCAAAATTGCAATCCTCCTGACCCAGCCTCTGAATGCTGGGATTACTGGCATGTCACCATGCCTGGTACAGTGGATATTTTTATCATCATGGAGTGAGCTGGGAAGCAGATACGTTAAGCGGGATGCCAGATGCGGGAGGGCGAGTCTGGATCAGGGTGTGGTTCTAGGAAGGGTGATGAAGAAACAGATACCATAAGGATCTTCATCTCTTTTGGTTTTATTCTATTATAGCAACTGCTGCAGGACGGGAATGACCCGGACCCCTATGTGAAGATTTACCTCCTTCCTGATCCTCAGAAAACCACTAAAAGGAAAACCAAAGTGGCCCGGAAAACCTGCAACCCCACCTACAATGAGATGGTGCGTGGGGCGAATGGTGGGATGGGATAGGAGTTGGCAAAATATCCCTGTTCTTACAAATCGAGTTGTATGGGGACAGGCCGCCCTTGCTGATTATTGTCTGTGGCTGGCAGGCTTGAGACATTGTTGTCACCCGCAGTGAGGGCTGCAGTCCAGCTCTCCTACTGTCTTGTTGTTGTTGTTAGGTGCCATCGAGTCATGTCCAACTCATAGCGACCCTCCTAAGGTTTTCAATGGCTGATTGTTTCGGGATTGCCTTGGGAGTGGATTGCCACGTCCTTCGCCCATTTTTTTTGTCTTGCTGGGAGTTGAACTTGGGACCTCAGAGACTGTAGAGCGGCATTCTACCAACTGAGCTAAGTCCCAGCCCCGTACTGCCTTAACCTCCCCTTTTTTGGGACTCCACTCACGTGAAAGCTGGATCCTTGGCTCCGCCACAAAAATAAATTTTAGGACGAGTCTGTAAGAAAGCGAAGCAGTTGGAAGTTTATTAGATAAAAGTAAGAGGTAGTACACGCTTCCAGAGGGAAGCACGGGTGTCTAGAGAGAGAGGTGCACCGGGTATCTTTACGGTGGATATATATATGATTTTGTGTCTTTTCTTAACTAGGGTTAAGGATTAAACAAGGTTTAAAAATTAATTTAGAGTCAAAAATTTACTAGAATAGGCAACATGAGCTAGTTTCTCTATTGTTATCCTCAGGAATTTCCTTGTGTAAGTTAAATTGCAAGGTGATTTTATGGGGTGCAGTGTTTAGGCTTGAGGACAGGAGAAAGATGTTGGAAATGTTAAATTCAAAAGTCATAAACATTCAGGGCCTAAGTAAGCATAGTCGATTTGTTGTTTCCGACGCTCTTGTTTGAGAGTCCCTAGGAAGATGGGCTAAATAAAATATACTATTAAGATGAAGGTTACCTATTAGTGGTACTTACAAATGAGACTGCCTGCAGTTGTACCACTGTGGTGTCAGATCCTGTCAGATCTGGGAAGCTAAGCAGGGTTGGGCCTGGTTAGTACTTAGATGGGAGACTGCCTGGGAACACCAGGTGCTGTAGGCTTGGGAGAAGGACCCGGCAACCCACTCCCCCCCCAAAACATCAGTCATTGAAAACCCTATGAACAGCAGAGAAGCACTGACAGTAGTGTTTTGCCTGTTGTACACAGGGTCCGACACCTGCTCGAGGGCACCTACCAACGACAGCATGGAAGAGAGTTGTGTCCGCATAGACAGTCTTTACTGATCTAATTAGTTAGGAACTGTTGACTCTCAACTAATAGGGTTAGTGACCAGATTCCTTGAGTTAAAGCTGTTGACTTTCAGTCAGTGGGAGATATCATCATATTCCAGAGTGAGGGCTCTCTCGCTCTCTGTTTCCCACATTCCCCAAATTTTCTGCCTCTCATCCTGCCTAGGTCTGTTAACTTGACCTGCAGTCCCTACCCTGGTCTGGTGAGATTCTTAGGAAAATGTGGTTTCTGGGCAGGCAGGTCTCATAGGAGCTTCTCTTCTTTTGATTGTACTGGAATGCTCAGCTGGTAAGACCCAGACCAGGTCCCAGGGTGAAAAGTCCTTTCCTTCCCACGTCCCCCCAATTTTTCCTGTCTTTCTATCCTGCCTCCTTGTGACATACTTCTTTTTTGTTGTTGCGGTACTGGGGGTTGAACCCAGGGCCTCGCACTTGCATACTTTGCAAGTGCTGGACCACTGAGCTGCACCCCCAGACCTTTTTTTTTTTTTTTTTTTTCCCACTGTTTTTAAGACAGGGTTTCACTGAGTTACACTGACTGCCTCTGGTCTCGAACTTGCGATCATCCTGTGTCCGCCTCCCAAGCTGCTGGGATTACAGGTGTGCACCACTGTGCCTGTCCCTTGTGACATACTTCTTTTTTGTTGTTGCGGTACTGGGGGTCGAACCCAGGGCCTCACACTTGCATACTTTGCAAGTGCTGGACCACTGAGCTGCACCCCCAGCCCTTTTTTTTTTTTTTTCACTGTTTTTAAGACAGGGTCTCACTGAGTTACACTGACTGCCTCTGGTCTCGAACTTGCGATCCTCCTGTCGCTGGGATTAACAGGCACGCGCCACCGTGCCTGGATCTTGTGACATACTTCTAAAGCCTAACGAAATTTACCATCTGTTCCTTTACATAAAAACCATCTGACCGTTAGGGTTGAGATTCCCACGCCAGGCCCTGGACCCTGATCTGTGGGCAGAAGGAACCTGCCAGTCCTGGGCTGATAATGAGCCAGAGGCTCCAATCAGGAGCCTTCGCTGCTTGAACTCTGAGCCGGGAACAAAGTTCTCGATGCTTCCTTCGGATTCCGCGTGCCTTCCATACTCCCTGGGCTGCTGCTGGCTGGAGAGATAAAGTCATCTTGGCCTTGGCCAGATCAAAGCGCCAGGGACTTGAGCACCTCGCTCTTCCGGGTTCCCGTGGACCCTCCTCTCTCACCCGTGTCCTCTCTTCCCCCGTGTCTGTGATTGCAGCTGGTGTACGACGGGATCCCCAAGGGGGACCTAGAGCAGCGGGAGCTGCAGCTGAGCGTGTTGAGCGAGCAGGGCTTCTGGGAGAACGTGCTGCTCGGGGAGGTGCACATCCGCCTGCGGGAGCTGGACCTGGCGCAGGAGAAGACCGGCTGGTTCGCCCTGGGCTCTCGGAGTCACGGCCCCTTGTGAACTCAGTAGGGCCTCAGCCCAGGACCTCCGGCCGATGGCCAGAGCTGGGGGAGAGGACGCCCCCTTGCCTGACTGTTCCCTTCCTCCTGAAGGGACAGGACACTTGATGGCCTCCCCCTTGGTCCGGGTGGGCCTGGCCTCCGCCAGAGGAGGCAGGGGGCGTCGGGTGCTGTCTGCGGCCCCTGGATCTTCAGACCGCACTTGAGGTGGCCGCGCTCAGCAGCCACCGGGAGCTGTGAGGTCGCAGCGAAGTTTTAAGTTTACCTTGTGTCAAGGGAGCCATGCCTGGTGTGGGGGGTGTGGGGGGTGGGCTGTAGGAGGTGGCGTTTGCGGGGGAGAGGGGCGGGTGGATATCTCTATTTTTATTTTTAAAAAATGAAATCATACTGTTGTCCTAACTGGGACAGGAAGCTGCGCAGGAGGGGCGTGTGGATGCCTGAGAAGGCCAGCGAGGGGGCCTGCGGACTTCGTGGCTGACTGGGGTTCTTGTTGGACTTGCCCTAGGGTTTTGGGGGCTCTGGTTTCTGGCTGTGGGAATTATTGGGGAGGGGCCCAGTGGCTCCGTGGCCAAGCCCTCCCTCTCTAGGTCAGGCCAGGGAGGGACAGGGCCGGCTGCCTGTGCTGTGGACTGAGGCCTGCGCCGCTGGGCTCTGCTGATTTTGCCTCCAAAGGAGAGCGACGTGATACCTAGGTGTGTAAGGAAGGGCCTTCCGTGTTTGGGTCCCGCCAAGGACCTTATTCAGGGACCCCTGTTCTTTCGTGGGAAGGTTCTCCTTGCACCTTCCCCATTGGTAAGGACTTGGCCCAAATACCGTCTCCTCCCCTTGCCCTTCCATTCATTTGGCCCTCTGTGGGCCCCCTGGTCCCTGTGAGTACGCTGGGGGTCCTCCCCCCATAGCTCTTTCCCTTCCCTCATTTTTTCTGGTGGGACAAAGTGCTGCCCCAACCTTTAGACTTAGTTTCACCCAAGGGCCGTGTGGCCCTGGGTCTAGGCCCGTAGGCAGTAGGTGCCAGCGCGGCCTTTCGCTGCGTGATTTCTGGAAAGCATTCCCTCCTCCCTCTGCTCCTCTCTCTATGCTGCGTCTCTCCCAGACTCTGTTTCTGTCACACTTTTTCTAAGAATTTCCTTCATTCTGTGGGGCAGGAAACCTGGTTAGTCTGGTGCCAAAGGGATGCCCAGTCCACAGCCAAGGGGCTTGGGCTGGGGAATCTCATTCACACTGTTTTTTCCAGTGATTTCTCTTGGTCAAGAGGAGGCTGCTTTGGGGCAATGATTGTTCCCGAGAGCTGAGCTCAGGAGTGGAAGGGAGGGGCTGGGGCTCCCATCTCCTCCACCCCTTCATTCCCCCCAGATGGATTCACAGTGCACTCTTGCGTGTCTGCCCAAAGGGTTGTCTTCCTTCCTAAACAGAGGGAGCGATGTTAACTTTTTAAACCAGAATTGGCTGGATGTGCCCCGTGATTGGGAAAGGAGTTAAGGAGGCTGTTTTGTAAACTCCAAACGTTAGAAATTACCTTTGATGCTCATTCCATTACTGGAGAAAGAATCTCCATCCATTGAAGCACAGGGCAGCCAGGGGGTTGAAAATTTTCCTTTAAATTAAAAATTCGAAGGATAAAGCAGGCTGCCAAGTGGAGGGGCTGGGGGAAGGGAGAAGGAAGAGGCGGAACCTTTCCAGATGTTTGGACCATAGATCGGTTACTGGCTATGTGCCAGTAGCTCATTTTATTTTGACCCTCTCTGCCCCTGGTTTAAAGTGGTCTGTGTACTCCCCCACTCCCCAGACCCCTTGTGTCTTCTCCTTTCTCCGGAATTGTATTTTCTACTAAATGGCATTTGAGAAAAGCAAAACTACCATTTTTAAGATTGACTGATGTGTAACTGTTTAAAGCCTCTGAAGTACAAGATAATAATAGCGGTTTTACACCTGGTACCCTTCATATGCCCTGGTGTTCTGCAGTAGGTATTTTTACATTTGTTGGCTGAATCTAGCCTCACAACCACTCTGTCACTCTCATTTTTCAAATGAAGAAACTGAAGATCAGAGAGATTGAGTAACTTCCCTATGGACACACCGCCAGTCAGTCTTGGAGGTGGAATCTGAACCCAGGTTTGTTTAACTCGAAATCTTTTGCAAGCCTTGCTAGGCAGTGTGTAATTCCGTTTCTCAAGCTGATATAATATTTGATAGTTTTCAGAGTGTTTTTAATAATACATGATGTCCTTTTTGTTTCATTACAACCACTTGGAAGGTAGGTATGGCTGAATAATCCTGCCAGCAAACATTGTATGTAATGGTGCTACCTAATGGCTTGTGTTCATTCCCAGAGGATGTTGTGGAGATTGCTTCTGCACTGGCCCAATACCAAATACCCACGTGGGGATTATAAAAATAGATCAAGACAATTCTCTGCATTTGAGACCTTCACTGCCTAGTAATATTTAGCATTTTATGAGAGAAAAGACCGAACCTCTTGAGGCACGTGGATCTAGCTATCATTAGAGCAAAATCACAGCCTAGCAGTGAATCCCCAGTGATCCTGTTTAAGCATTTTACCTCAAAGCTTTAAAAACTCTCTAGTGAGGAGACATATATCATGCTAGGGGATTCCATGGGGCTTCCAAGGGATTTTTCAGCAGTAAACAGGAGGAAGTGTTACCTGGTGTATTTCTAAGTGGTTTTAGGACATCACAGTCTTTCTAGGCAAGTCTTTATGGACCTTTTAAGAGTTAGAACTTGAATCTGGCAGAAGTCTTAGTTAAGGATATTTCTTGGCTAAATGGGGTGGAAATCTGAGCCCCCCAGAGAGAGTAGAAATGAAAGAGCTGGGAGTAGGGAGAGGGTTCATCCAGAGAGAAGAGACACAAAAGAAGCCCAGGGGCCGGGGTATTCTGAGTTCAGAGAAGTGGCAAAAATGAAGTTATTCAGCTTGCTGGGGCTTGAGGGGCAAAGCTTAGATTGGATTTGAAAGGTCAAAAATGAGGCAGCATTGTAAGTAGTGAGGTAATTCTGGTGGCTGGGACATGTCTGCAGGGTTTAATCAGTTCAGCAGACAAGTTGGATGGCCTGCTCAGGTTCAAGTCAGGTGTCAGGCACTGTGGCTACACAGACAACGATCATGGGGATCCTGTCCTGAAGGAACTCACCGTGAAGCGAGGGAGTCAGCCCTGAAAACAAAGACAGCGCTCCCTCCATAGCTGTGGGTTCCTCACCTCAGGTTCAGCCAACCAAAGGACGGAACATATTTGAAAAACAAACTTTCATGTGTACTAAACATTTACAGGCATTTTTCCTCATTCTCATCCCCTCAGCCGTGCAGTCTAACAGCTCTATACCTAGCCTTTACATTGTATGTTGTTGTTGTTGTTGTTAGGTGCCGTCGAGTTGGTATCCAACTCATAGCGACCCTCACAGGGTTTTCAATGGCTGACTGTTTCGGGATTGCCTTAGGAGTGGGTTGCCAGGTCCTTCTCCCATTTTTGCAGTGCTGGGAATTGAACTTGGGACCTCAGAGACTGCAGCACAGCGCTCTACCAACTGAGCTAAATCCCAGCCCATTACATTGTATTAGACATTTGTATTGGCTTGTGTGTTGGTGTGGGAGAGAAACTAACTGACCAAAGCAAACTTATGAGAGGAAATATTTATTGGGGGCTCACAGTCCATAGTGGCTGCAGGGTAGGCCTGGTGGTGGTAGGAAACAAGACCCACGGCAGACAACCTCACATCATGGCGGATCAGCAACAGGAGAGATCAGAACCAGGGTCTGGATAAAAATTTCCAAAGCCCGCCCCCAGAGACCTACCTCCACAAAACTAGATCCTGCCTCCCAAAGTTCCATAGTCTCCATGCACAGCGCCACCAGCTGGGCACCAAAGGTTCAAACATAAGGACTTTGGGGAAACGGTTTAGATTCAAACCCTGACAGAATTATAAGTACTATATAGGGAGGGGTGACTTTGAGTCCACGGAAAGATTTGTGGAGGTTTACGCAGATATGGTGCTCTTTTTATATAAGGGACTTGAACATTCATGGATTTTGGTGTCTGCAGGGGATCCTGGAATCAACATCCATGATACCTAGGGACAACTGCTGTCACAGTGCAGTGTAACATGGTCAAGGTAGGAAGGGGGAAAGGCAGGTTGGGCAGAGTGGGCTTCACAGAGGACATATTTGGACTGTGTTTTGAAGTCAATCAGAATTCTGGATTTTATGCTTAGTGTGAAGGGGACACCATTATAGGGTTTTGAGAGAGGGATTATACAGGTGTTTGTTTTATTTTATTTTTCTGACAGGGTCTCACTGTATAGCCCAGGCTGACCTTGAACTCTTAATCCTCCTGCCTCAGCCTCCTTAGTGCTGGGATTATAGGTATGGACCTCTATGCCTGGCTGTGATCCAGTTTTATGTTTGGAAAAATGATTCTGGGACTGGGTATATAGCTCTGTGGTGGAGGTGCTTACAGTGTTTACCAATATGTTTGAGGCTCCAGACTGATCCCAAGCACCTTCCCCATAAACCCCCCAAAGATCCAGGCTAGAGTTGTTTAGAGGTAGAGCGCTAGCCTAGCATGCACAAAACCCTAGGGTCAATGCCCTAAAGGGAGAGAAAGAGTCAAGGATGACCCCTGTGGCTGGAGGTCTCTCTCAGTGACTGAGCCCCAGCTTAGGGTTAGTACCCAAGAGGCTCAACCAAGACTTTTGGTGGTGGTAAGTTTGAGATATCTGACAGATGTCCAAATGGAGAAGAAGTGGAATGGAATCTACAGCCCAAGGGAGCTATTAGACTAGCCCTTGGATACGGGCGTCCTCAGCATTGGGGTGCCATTTGATTCTGTGAAACTGCATCCGATCATCTAGCTTAGAGAAGCCAGAAAAACAAGATGGAGGAGGATGAGCCATGGAAATTACGTGAAAATCAGGAGAACGATAAGGGAAACCTAGAGCAGAGAAGTGCACCCACTTTCCTAGGGCTGCCTTAACAAAGCACCACAGACTCAGTGGCGTCAACAGAAGCCGATTATCTCACAGCCCTGGAGCCTGAAGTCCAAGATGAAGGGGGTCAGCAGGGTTGGTTTCTTCTGAGGGTTATAAGAGATAATCTGTTCTGGGCTCCTCTCTTCTGGTTATTTGCTGGCAATCTTTGACATTCCTTAGTTTATATATTCGTGATGGGATTAAAAAATACAGTGAATGTTTAAGGTTTTTTTTTTTAAGTTTTTTATGGCAAAGGACATATTACCATTAATCCTCCCCAAAATACTTCCCCTGACTTCCACACACTTACCCATTGTCCATGCCATTTTCTGAATCAATGCTGCAAGTCTTCTTTCATCAGTGACTTTAGTTTCATCCTCCATCATGACAATGCTCCGTGTCACTCATCACTTCTGGTACGGCAATTTCTTTCAAAAACATGGTGTGTCCTCATCCACCTTATTGACTGGATCTGGCACTCTGTGCCTTCTGCCTCTTCCCCAAAGTCAAAATGACCAGGAAAGGTAAACGTTTTGAATGGATTCAGGACATCAAGGCAGCCAGGACAACACAACTAAAGACACTCATGTAAGAAGACTTCCAGAACTGCTTCAGAAAGTGGCAAGAATGCTGGGTCTGTAGTGGTGCACACCTGTAATCCCACCGACTCAGGAGTCTGGAGGATCGCAAGTTTGAGGCCAGAGACAGCCTGCCTAATTTAGTGAGAACTTGATTCAAAATAAAAAATGGACTGGGGGTGCAGCCCAGTGTTAGTGTACTTGCAAAAGTACGAGCAAGGCTCTGGGTTCAACCCCCAAGTAATGCCAAAAAAAAAGTGTCAAGAACAATCGGATAAGTGTGTTTGAAGCCAGGGGGAATATTTTGAGGGGTTTTAGTGGTAATGTGTCTTTCACGGCAATTAGCTTCATTTTTATTTAAACAATCAGCACTTTTTGATCACACCTCATGTATCACCCTGACCTCTGCCTCTGTGCTCACATGGAATTCTCCCTGTGTGCACAGATATGTCTGTGTCCTGTTTCTCCTTTTTATAAGGACACAGTCACATTGGATTAAGGGCTGTCCTCATGACCTCATCTTAACTTGATCATCTGCAAAGAACCTCTTTCCAAAGAAGGTCACGAGGTTAGGGAAACATTTTGACATCTTTTAGGGGGTACAGCTCAACCCCTAACAATCAAGAGGTTGGAAATAGCAAATGTTCTTGGTGGCCTTGACAAGAGGTACTTGGGAGATTGGCTGGGTGATTGCCACATTGGAGTAGTTGAAGAGCAAATAGGAAAAGGGACAGTGGACACTGAGCACAGACAACTCTTGAGACGTTTAGCTGCCGTGGCACAGAAATTTGGAGGAGAATGTATTTGGAAGACTTTTTAAAGGGAGGTGATTTTTATGTTTTATTATTGTTGTTATTGTTTTTGTTTTTTGTTTTTGTTTTTGTTTTGTTTTTGTTTTTTTTGTTTTGCTTTTGAGACAGGGTCTCTGTGTAGCCCAGGCTGGCCTCAAACTTGTGTTGATCCTCCTGTGTCTGCCTCCCAAGTGCTGAGATTACACACCTGGCTAAGGTAGGTGATATTAAACAATGTTAATATAAGTGATCTATTAATGAGAGAGGGATTTGAATGTTTCAGGAGAGAAGAGAGAACAGAAGCCAAGATTCTTTTTTTTGTGTGTGGTACTGGGGTTGAACCCAGAGCCTCGCACTTGCATGTTCTGCAAGTGCTGGACTACAGAGCTGCACTCCCAGCCTTTCTTTCTTTCTTTCTTTCTTTTTTTTTTTAACTTTTTGAGACAGGGTCTCACTAAGTTATGCAGACTGCCTCTGGTCTCGAACTTGCGATCCTCCTGCCTCTGCCTCCGGAGCTGCTGGGATTACAGGCATGCGCCTACACGCCCAGCTCTAAACCAAGATTCTTTAAGTAGCAACAAAGGGCTAGGATCTAGGAGGCTTCTTGGCTTGTGATGAGATTGAAGGCAGAGCATGTGGGTCCAGGCATGGGTGGATTTAGTGGGGGGAAGGCAAGATGATTTATATCTGGGTCTCTTTTCTCATTGAAGGATGAGTGGGAGCCTGTGTTTCTGGGGAATGCTGGAACTTTGAAGAAGGAAGCCTTGGGGTACAGTCTGAGTGTGGGAGATGCAGAGCTCCCGGGGAAGTGAGGACGGCTTGCCTGGCACTGAAGAGATGGGTGATCCCAGTGTGAAGTGACACGGTTGGCATGGCTGAGTGATTTTCCTGAGCAACGACTCACTCTCTGAGTGTGGGGACAGAATGAATGTGAAGTTGGTTCAACTAGGGTTGGAATTTTTCCAGAGAGGACTGTCAGAGTCGGAAAGGGACAGGAGAAAGAAGGTCTTTGTAAGGGGGTAGTTTGCATACTGGATCAACAAAGGACATGAAGGTGGTGATGGGCCACGAAAAAGGTACTGATAGCAATGACGGGTTTAAGTAGCTGAACAGGGGCGTCAGGGCAAGTGAGTTGGAAAGACAGGAGGTGGTAGCCAGGAGAGTGTGGGATACTTGTAAAAACAGTCAAAAGCTCTGTACCTTTTACCTTGATGTTGTTATGTGCCATCGAGTCAGTGTCTGAATCATAGAGACCCTATGGACGACAGGCAAAACATTATTGTCAGTGCTTCTCTGCTATTCATAGGGTTTTCAATGGCTGATTGTTTTTTGGGAGTGGGTTGCTGGGTCCTTCTCCCAAGCCTACAGCACCCAGGTGATCTCCCATCCAAGTACTAACCAAGTACTAACCAGGCCCAACCGTGCTTAGCTTCTGAGATCTGACTGGATTGGACGTCCCAGTGGTACAGCTGCAGGAAGCTTTGACCTTAAGCCTGGCAAAACCTCTTAAAGTAACACAATGAACTTAGGTTTCTTATTATCTCCTGCCAAAGTGCCAGCCCAAGGACTTCTTGTCTTCAGCAGCTTGCTGCACACAGCCTTGGCGACACGCCACCATCTCCCCGTACACAGCTGCCCTCTGCTGCCCTCCGGCTGATGGCAGGCTGCCGAAGGCCGAGTCGCCCTTTTTCTTCCAGTTGAGACTACTAGTCAAAGCCACCAATTCTCCTCGCTTTCCAATGCCTCATGATTGTGCTTTTCCCCTCTAAGAACCTTTTGACCTTAAGGATCCGCTGAAAAGATTTCAAAACAGTACCCTCGCCCTGCACAGTGGCGCACGCCAGTAATCCCAGGGGCTCTGCAGGCAGAGGCAGGAGGATCGCAAATTTGAAACCAGAGGCAGTCTGTGTAACTTAGCAAGACCCTGTATCAAAAAGTAAAAAAAAAAGGGGGGGGCCTGGGGGTGCAGCTCAGTGATCCAGCACTTGCAGAGCATGCAAGCGTGAGGCCCTGGGTTCAACCCCAAGTACCACAGGAAAAAAAAAAAAAAAAAAAAAAACCAGTATCCTCAGGGGTACCCCGACCCCACTTTGGGAACCGCTGTGTTAGTGTTACCAGTTTTTACCCCCAGACCATGTTCCTTTTCTCTCCTGGAACTGTAGAGCCAATAACAATTGAACAAACACCAGTTATTTGGTGTTGGTTTTATTCTTGGCCAAGAATGGAGAAGTGGGAGATCAACTCACACATCCGCTTCTCAGCCCCAAGGTTACAAAGACAGAGTAAAGGAAATGAGGTGGAGAGAGAGGCTAATAAAGGGGAGGCGCATTCATGTCCTTTCCTGGAATGGGAAGAGATTTTATGAGAATTTACATGCCACCTCTTTTCTCTCCTTTTATGGTTCTTTCCAGGAATGCCAAGGCAGTTTAAAACCCTCCTGGCGCTGGAGGGTGTGCCATTTAGCATGCAAATCGAATTATCATGAAGTTGGAGGTGGGTGGCCACTCTGGCGGCCCTCTTAGATCTCACCATGTAGGCTAAGCATGCCTCAAGAGGCACTTCTGGCTGCCGCCATCCTGTCCTCAAAAATAAATAAAATTAGGGTAGGATAGAAATTCAGCTATAGCACTTAGCACTCAGGGTAACCCTAGGTGTTAGGATACAGCCCCAAGGAACTCAGGATCCAGGAATGAGCATTTATAGGGGTGGGTGGTGCAGGGTGCTAAGTTGTGTAATAAGGTGTAATAAGTGTGTGGGAAGAATCCGTTCATACCTAACCGGAAGGTGAGCAAAGTCCTCAAGAAGACCTTGACTTTTGCATTGGCCCTTGAAGCACAAGGAGTTACGTAACAGGGAAAGGCGTTGGCTCTCCTGGTGGAAGAGCAACAGGAGGAAATTTGTGAAACCAGGCGCACTGACAAGTCTGGTGTTCTAGAGTGCAGGACGCATGAAGAGAAGGCCTGGAAGGGGAGCCTGGAAGGGAATCGTGGGGACAGGCTGAATGGAGCCTTTATTCTGGAGGCAATGGGAAACAATTGGAGATTGTAAAGGAGAACAAGGCCAGAATATTAGCTAATGTTTGTGCCCCTACCCTATCTGGGGTAGGCACTGTATTAGGAACATAGTTCTCTCACCAACCTAGTTTTCTTCTTTCTTTTCTTTTGTTTCCTTTTCTTTTCTTTTTTCTGTCTCCCCCTCTCTTTCTCATTTTCTTTCTTTCTTTTCTTTCTTTCCCTTCCTCCCCCTCTTTCTTTCTTTTCCTTCCTCTCTCCCTCCCTCTCTTCTCCTCCTCTTCCTCCTCCTCCTCCTCCTCTTCCTCCTCCTTCCTCCTCCTCCTCTCTCTCTCTCTCTCTCTCTCTCTCTCCCTCCCCCTCTCTCTTCAAGGTCTCACTATGTAGCCCAGGCTGGCCTCAAACTCATATCTGTCCTCCTGCCTCAGCTTCCTGGATGCTGGGATTACAAGAGTACGCCATGCTGCCCGGCTGTCACCAATCTATTAAAAGAGTTATAGCATTAGCCTCTCTTTACCACTAAAGAAACTGAAGTTTCCAGTAATTAATTTTCATACTTGGATCTTTTTTCGATTATGAAAACCTACTCAAAATACATTTTTCTAAATCTTTTAGAATTGAGAAGCTAGATATTTCCAGCTAATGGGATGGCACCTAACAACAGCAACAACATGGGCAATAAGATAACAAGGGGTAAACAAATTGAGAACTTGGTTTTCTAGAAAGAAGTAGCTGTCGCTTGGCCTGACAAAGCAGGATGAGCCATTGGCCTCCCTTTGGCCACCAAAAGATCTTTCGAAAGTTCTATCTACTACCCTCCCTCTGTAATAATCACTTGACTTCAGGGCTATAGATCAAAACAGTTTAGCAGAAATAAGGAAATGAACTAAGTTCAAACTCACAAGAAAGAATCAAATACAGCCACGATGACCAGCCACCTTTTTTTCAAAGTACGATAGTCAAGTGAGCTTCCTTTACTGGATGACTGACCACATACTTCTGCCTGCTGAGGAAGTAAATGTGAGTTGAATGTGCTGGTTGCTGGGAAACAGGAAAGAGTAAACAGTTTAAGGGACTAAGTCTTTTTCCCCACTTCATGACTTCCGTTTGCCCCATGTAGTCTTTATTAGGTGCTGGCAAGTCCCATATGATGGTCCAAACACAGAGGCACTGCTGAGTTTTCATTTGAGCGGAGTGTATATTTCAGTTGGACCCTGAAAGACCTCAGCCCTAGATCCCAGACAGCGCTCAGCAGTGACTTAGAAACTCTAAAGCAAAGGGGACAGGAATACATAAGAATGATTCATTTTTTCTTTTGTTGTGAGGGAGATTCGGGAATGAGTCAGGAGTTTCTTTTCAGGTGCTGGGTACCAGGTTCCTGGGTCCATGGACCCAGGAATAAACGCGCAGATAGCAAAGGGAAGTGAGAGAAAAGGAGATTTTTATTTTGAAGGACACACAAAAGCCTCCTCTGAAAGGGGTTCCTGACTGGGTAGTTATGGGAATGGTGTTGCCCAGGTCTTTTATTGCAAATTCTTAAGGGGAGGGTTGGGAAGCCTTTCTATTATTTCTACTTAGATCTTAATAAATCAGGGGAGGTGACTAGGCCCGCTGGAGATGCGTCACTGTCTACTTCCTTTGACACATGGGTGGGCTCATGTAAACCCATGTAACCCAGCTGGCTACCTTGCCTTGGTGACTCCCCATCTCCAGGCCCCATTTCCCTAATCCTGCCTGAAAGTTGCTAACTCCTCTCAGGAAGCACCGGCAGAGAGTCCGGAGGAGGCAGAGAGTCCGGAGGACGGGTGGGGAATCTGGCAGCAAAACCTTGGTCTTTGTATTTGGCACATAAAAGAATCTATACCTGACACAGAAGTTATAAGTATTAAGTTATAAGTATTGACAAGGTTTATTAAGGATAGTACACTTTTAAGGAGTAATGACAGGGAAACTGAGGCACCTGCAGAACCGTAGGTTGATCTGCAAAGGAACTTGGAAAACCCTGAGTTCCTTGGGTGACTCTGGTCATGTTGCTATTTGCTAGGGGAAGGTAAAGAAGCCAGAGAGACCAGGAAAGTTAAGCGGGCTATTAGAAGGAAACATGCCTTGGATAGAGAAGATGGTGGCCAGAGAGAAGGGAGAGACAAGCACGTGGTTGCTGGAGAGAGAAGAGAGAAGAGGAAGAGAGACACAGAGAGAGGGGGGAGTGGAAGAGATCTTGTGAGAGAAGAGAGCCTAGGGGTTTTACTAGTTTTACTCAAACTGGTACATGCTGTGTGATATCAGTTCTGAGAACCTAGTGTGACACCCGCCCAGGTTCTTTGTTTTGTAAATGTCTCAAGGGCTTGGATAGGGTGTGGGACCCATTAGACAATGTCCTTCTAATGTCCTCAGACATGTGTGACATCATTCATTATGACCTGATGGTGGGCAGAGCTATTTTCAATCCCCCTTTCCTCCACATTGCCAGCTAATGGCTAAGGTGGGCTGGGGTTTAGCTCAGTTGACAGAATGATGCTCTGCTGCTCTGCACTCTCTGAGCCCCTGGGTTCCATCCCCAGCACGGCAAAAACCGGGAGGACATGGCAATCCACTTCTGAAACAATCCTTAAACAATCAGCCATTGAAAACCCTACAAGTGTCGCTATATGTTGGGCTTGACTCAATGGCACCTAACAACAACAATGGGTAAGCTAGTTACCTAATACCTCTAGTTTTTCATGCCTATTTATTCACCTGGGCTGAGATTTAGCTCAGTGGGTAGGGCGCTGTGCTGCAGTCTCTGAGGTCCTGAGTTCAATTCTCAGCACCACAAAAATGGCAGAAGGGCCTGGCAATCCACTCCCAAGGCAATCCCGAAGCACTCAGCCATTGAAAACCCTATGAGGGTCTCTATGAGTCGGATACCGACTCAACCGCACCCAACAACAACATTTATTCGCCTGGGGCTGGGATTTAGCTCAGTTGGTAGAGCACTGCTCTGCAATCTCCAAGGTCCTGAGTTCGCTTCCCAGCACCGATTCCCAGCACCAGAAAAACGGGAGGACATGGCAATCCACGCCCTAGGCAATCGGGAAACAACCAGCCATTGAAAACCCTATGAGGGTCGCTATGAGTCGGACACGACTCGACAGCACCTAACAACAACAACAACAACAACATTTATTCGCCTATAGCCATACACTATGGCCTCCAATCCTATGAGATCTCTGAAGCTAAGCAGGGTCGGCCTGGTTAGTATTGGATGGGAGATTGCCTGGGAACACCAAGTGCTGTAGGCTTGGGAGACGGACCTGGGGACCCACGCCCCAAATCAATCAGCCATTGAAAACCCTATGAACAGCAGAGAAGCACTGACAACAGGTATGCATTTACACAGCATTGCCCAACTCCATCCCAGATCTCAGCCTGATGGGCTACCGAGCACTCAACAACACATAAGTCTATTAGAAGTGTATACACTTCCGTGTGTACCGGGCCCATAAGAAGGCTGGGGAAAACTCTCAGGTTTCCTAGAAACCCTCACCTCCCCAAGCCCTTCCCTTTCACCCAGACCGTGGAGGGCGCGGTCTCCTAAGAGACCCAAGCGAACCGACTGCGCATGCGCACAGCCTTCCCCGGCTGATGCAACCGCCGCGTACGCGAGCGCGGCTCTGAGGGGACGTCGGCCGCGGCCAATCAGCGGCCAGGCGGAAGTGCGCGGAAAAACCCGCCCCCCCCCCCCCCCGGGGCTCTGCAAATGACGTGGGGCTACGCGAGGCTGGTGGCGTAAACGCCGGCCGTCCTGCGTCTGCTCCGGCGGCTTCGTGGTGCCTGCAGCGCCCGCGACGGCCCCCGCGGCCATTTTGGGCTTCGCTTCCGCCCGCGCCCGCGCCTTCCGTGCCTCGCGTCCTTAGCGTCGCGGCCCCGCTACGGTCGGTGGCTCCGGGAAGGTGGTTGTCGCCGCCGCCGCGGGAGGGCTCGTGTGTATGGTGGGGAGGCCGCGGGCGGCCTAGGACGCCGCGGTCCCCGCCGGGATGGACGTCGCCGCCGCCGTCTCCGCCGCCGCCTGCGCGGGCCGCCTGGCTTTGCGGGCTGCGGGCCGCTGCCCCGCGGGGCTCCTTCGCTGGCGCGGGAACCGGCCTGGAGCCCCGACTCCGCGGCTGGGCGACCCCGAGGCCGTGTAGGCGCCCCCCGGGCCGCGTCCGACCCGCACCCGCCGAGCCCCCCGCGACTGCCACGGCGTGAAAAATGGAGCTGGGGACGCGCGGGTCGCGGGAGCCCCCCGCTCCTCGCGCCGGCTCCCGCCTCCGGCTACCCTTCTTCCCTCGGCGCCCCGAGTCTCCG
Source organism: Pedetes capensis (assembly GCA_007922755.1). Classification (NCBI taxonomy): domain Eukaryota; kingdom Metazoa; phylum Chordata; class Mammalia; order Rodentia; family Pedetidae; genus Pedetes; species Pedetes capensis. The sequence goes on from VMDO01007860.1 coordinate 33,402, forward strand.
GCGCCCTCGGCCCCGGAAAACTGCGGGGCCCCCGCGCGCGCTCCGTCCGAGGCTCGGCCTGGCCTATGGGCGCGGTGGCTCTCCCAGCTCCTGGCCCCGCTGCCCGGCCTGCTGCGGAAGCTGCTGCTCTGGGCCCAGCTGATCGGCGGCCTCGTCCCGACCCGGTGGCTCGATGGCGATGGCGCCGCGAGGGCCTGGAGGGCGCGCAAGGAGCCGGCCGCCGCCGCAGCGCCGAAACCCTTGAGTTCGCTGGGGCTCGACTCTGTGGCCAGCCCCCTTGATTGGCTGGAGGAGGGGGTCCAGTGGCAATGGTCATCCTCAGAGCTGGAGTGGACTCTGAAGGCCCAGGAAGGGGCGTTGGACCCTGCAGCCCACGCTTTGCTCGTGGAGCAGCGGCTATGGGGAGTGGAGCTGTTGCCCGGTGGCCTCGAAGCCCGCCTGGTCTCTGACCGTGAACTTGGCTCTTCGCCCGCCGAGCCCCTGAACCTTCAGCGCTTAGGCAACCTCGGCGTGGTCTCCTACTTGCTGCACCCCTCCTCCCTGTCCTGCCTTCCCCGGCTGGAGCTCAGCTGCCAGGACAGCATTGCGAGCGGCCAGCGGGTCGATTTCCGGACGCTGACCCCGGAGAGCAGCAGTCTCTCCGAGGACAGCTGTCGTCCCCAGCCGCTGCGTGCAGAGATGTCTGCAGCTCGGTGGCGGGGTTGTCCACCGCTCTCTAGAGAAGGCCTGCCGGAAATCCATCATCTGCGGATGAAACGGCTGGAATTCCTTCAGCAGGCCAGTAAGGGGCAAGAGTTGCCCACCCCTGACCAGGATAATGGCTACCACAGCCTGGAGGAGGAGCACAGCCTCCGGAAGGATCTGAAGCACTGCGCGAGTAACCCAACGCAGCCAGATGTTCCCGCCACTGGAGCCGTACAGGAGCCCACTGAAGAAAAAATAGAATTGTTGACTAAAGAGCCTCCATTCAGCCTGGAAAACCAAGGCGCTGCGGGAAGCTCTTCCGCTTGTGAGGTATCTGTAGCAGAGGACCCTGGAGAGGACCCGATCGGGGTAGTTGAGGACTCAGACACAGAGCGGGACCCTCCCATTTCTGCTAGACCAGCTTGTAGTAACAAATTAATCGATTACATTTTGGGAGGTGCCTCCAGTGATCTGGAAACAAGTTCTGATTCAGAAGGGGAGGATTGGGATGAGGAGGCTGAGGATGATGGCTTTGACAGCGATGTGTCACGGTCCGACTCAGACCTTGAACACGACTCGGAAGGGCTTCACCTCTGGAACTCTTTCTACAGCGTAGATCCTTACGATCCCCAAAACTTTACGGCAGCGATTCAGACAGCTGCCAGAACTGTTCCCGGAGACCCTTCTGATTCCGAGAAAGATCTGTCTGACGAGTCTCACCTAGGCATTTCTCCCCCGTCTGGGATCCTTCCTGAGACCCCTGACTGTCATTCTGGGGAGGAAGATGACTGGGAATCTAGTGCAGATGAAGCAGAGAGTCGCAAACTGTGGAACTCTTTCTGTAATTCCGATGACCCCTACAACCTTTTGAACTTTAAGGCTCCTTTTCAAACAGCAGGGACAAATCGGAAAGGCTGCCATGACTCAAAGAGACCCTCCGAGTCCATGGTGGCCATTTCTGAGCGTCACACCTTACTTTCTTGTAAGGTGCAAATGTTAGAGAGCCAAGAAGATGAGTGTCCAGACTTGGTAGGGAGTGAGGTCCTTTCTGGAGAAAGATACACACATATCAAAAGAAAAAAGGTTAGTGTCTTTTGACTTGCCTGACGATTTGTTCTTTTGTTAGGTGGTTAAATGTTGTAGCTTGACCTTTCTTTTGGAGACAGGAGTTGTGCCTATTTCTGAGGAAGGCTCTAAACTCATATGCTTGGATTGAGAAATGCTCAGATGACTCTTCCTCCCCTACCCCCACCCCTACCCCCCTTTGGAGAACTGTTCATTCCAAAAGGAAGATGCCAGTATATAGATGTGAGCAAAGAAGTGCTGCTTTCATTTGAGTTGGTGGCTCTGGGCTGTTGGCCTACAAGCTTCAACAACTTCTCATTCTTTTTTTTTTTTTTTTTGGTGGTATTGGGGGTTGAACCCAGAGCCTCACGCCTGCATGCTCTGCAAGTGCTGAACCACTCAGCTGTGCCCCCAGCCCTTTTTTTTTTTTTTACTTTTTGAGACAGGGTCTTGCTAAATTACGCAGACTGCCTCTGGTCTCGAACTTGCGATCCTCCTGCCTCTGCCTCCCCAGCCACTGGGATTACAGGCATGCGCCACCGCGTCCGGCTAACAACTTCTCATTCTTTAGGATTTGATTTTTCTTTTCTTTTTTTTTTTTTTGTACTAGGTATTAAACCTAAGGGCCTCATGCATGCTAGACAAGCATGCCCCCATTAAGCTGCACCCCCAGCCAACTTGTATTTTTTATTTTGAGACAGGCTTGCCAAGTTGCTCATGCTGCTTCTGGCCTGGAACTTGTGATCCTCCTGCCTCAGCCTCACTGGTCTCTGCGATTATAGGGGTGCCCCACAGCGCCTCACTTTTCATTCTTTTTTTTAATAGAAATGGTAAACCTAGCCGGGTGTCACCTATAAATCTCAGCACTGGAGAGACTGAGGCAGAATTATTCCAAGTTGAAGGCCAGCCTGGTCTACATAGTGAGACCTTGTCTTTAAAACAAAAACAAACAAACAAAAAAATTAACAAACAAAAAAACCCAATTGGCTCTGATGGCACATGCCTGTAGTCCCAGGACTTGGGAGGCTGAGGCAGGAGCATCAGCATGACTTGGAGGCCAGCCTGGGCTACACAGTGAGACCCTGTCTTGTACATAAACAAAAACAAAAGGATTAAACCTTGGCTGTAGCTCAGTAGTAGAGTGCTTGCCTAGAATGTTCAAGGCTCTGGGTTCAAATCCACACCCATGAGCTGCAAGGCAAAAAAACAAAAAAAAACTTTTTCTATGGATTGAGAAAGTCCTACTATAGCCAGAGATTTCAGATGATTTCATATGTGGTATTTTGTTTGCAAGTCCTTAATATTTTATTTGCATGACAACATTGTCTTCATCCCCGTGATATTAAACAGCAAGTCAGATTTGTTTGGTGGTTTGTCCAAAAAGAAAACACTAGTTTCAGTATCAGACTTTCTGACATTACATGGTTTTGACTGATAGTTAAAAACCATACAGGAAATGGTATTGCCTTTTTAAAAGAATGAGTTACTAGTTATCAATGACCAATTACAGGTTGATAATTGAAGTAAACAATGGTAGTCACTTGGTTTATTTTGAGCGGTTGCTTCTTGTTCCCAGACTAATCTTAAGACCTCGCAGAGCTTTCTACTCTTTCATTATATTGTCAGGTTCACTTTGTTTTGGGAGTCTTTGGAATTGATTTCTTTCTCTGTATGGTTTATTCAGCTGAAGTTATTAATTAGAAAGATTCTCCCCAAGCACAGGGGTGTCTTTTATTGTAGAGGAAAAGTTGTCTTTCTTTTCCTGTATCCTCATTTGGAAAAACAAAGTAGTGGATGAGTTATAATTGACCTCAGATTCTGCAGCATCAGGGAGTTTTAAGTGGAAAGTACTGTAATCTTTTGGCTGTAAATGGCCGGTTTAATCCTTTGAAACTATTCCTAGGGTAGAAAATCTCTCTTAACTGGTGGTTATCTTAGTCTTGCCTGTAGAAGAATTAAGTCATGTTAAAAATTTTTAGTTCATACTTTGTAAATGACATAAGAGATTTTCTTTATTCTCTGAAGGGGCCCCTGACAAAATGACCTGTTTAGAGTGAATAGGCAAGAAACAAGGTGGGCAACAGAATGAGCGCCTGGCGTCTGCAGGAATGAGTGACATGGATATGGGACTGTTGACTTTGAACTAGAAGCAAAATTTAGAAAAGATTATGTCTAAATATGGTAACAACTCCTTGACAGCCTTTGACTACAAGCCATTCTTTAGGTGCATGGGAATAATGAGTAGTGCCAGGTCTTAGAATGAGGTCTGCAGATTTAGCAATTTAAGATACTTTGTGTCCTGGCAAAACTGCAGGTGGTGGAGCCAGACTCCATGTTTGAGTCCCAAGTATGCTATGTAGATGCTGTGTGATTTGGGCATGTCAGGCAGGCAGTCAGTCTCTGGTTTCATATTTCTACAATGGAGACAGTAATAGTCCATACCCTATAGGTTTGATGTGAAAACTAAATGAAATAAAAATTGTAAAGCTCTTTGAAAAGAGCCTCCCATGTGGTAGCCACTGTGTAAGTGCTTCTTTCTGGTCTTAGTGACACAGTGGATGAGTAATGACTAGAATGCAATACCTAGTAAGGTGTTACATACCTTACTAATTGTCCTCTGGGGCATTCCTTGGCCTGATGTAAAGGGAGCGAAAGCCATAGACCTCAGTGGGATTGGCTGATGTAATTGTTAAACATATTCTAAAGCAACTATTTACTTTTTGGAGTTCTGTACCTTAGAAAGGAACTTCTGTTGTTGTTATTCTGGTAGTGAGGAGTTGAACCTGGGGCCTCACGCATGCTTTTTGCGAGTGTTCAACCACTGAGCCATACCCCTAGCCCACTTTTTACTTTGTATTTTGAGACAGGGTCTCACTAAGTTACGAAGGCTGCCTCTGGCCTTGAACTTGGGGTTCTCCTGTCTCCTCCACCTGAGTTCCTGGGATTAAAGGTGTGCGCCACCGCACTTGGCAAGAAACTTCTTTATATAGGGATGAAGTAGAAATTACAATAACAAACTAATAATGGATAGGGATTGTTACTCATTACATGGAATTCTATATAATATTTACATTTTCAGGTTTGAACCTCCCTATCCTGAAAACTCAAAGGCTGAAACATTTGCAGGGAAGGGGGTGACGTAGGGGTGGGTACAGGGTCTCACTGTGTAGCCCAGGCTGGCCCGGAATTTGAGACAGTCCTGCCTCAGCCATCTGAGTGCTGGGATTACAGGCCAGTCAGGCTGCAGAATCTGCCCCCTCTCCCACACTGAAGATCAAAGCCAGAGCCCCACATGCGCTAGGCAGGTGCTCTCCCACTGATCCACATCTTCTGCCCCTCAAAATCTGAAACTTTGAATGTCAGGGTGATGGTAAAAAACTTGGATTTTACAGCATTTTGGATTTCACATTTTCAGATTGAGGATGCACAGCTAGTAAAGGCTACACACGCACATGTTCCAAAATCAAGAAGCAAAACAAAACAAAAAACAACTGTGAGATCTAAAATGCCTCTGGTCCCAAGCATTTCAGATAAGGATTTATCCAGCCTGTTATGTAATGTTAGCATGTTTTTTTTTTTAATCTTAACTACAAAGTCACTTGTAACAGTCTGAAAGATACTAATTTTGCTGTATTTTGTTTAGTAAGTAACTTTCTCTTCTGTATTCTGATTATAAAATAATAAGGCAAAAAAAAATTCAAAAACTGGAAGATGCTGAAAAATGATTTTTTTTTTTTTTTTTTTTTTTTTTTTTTTTTTTGCGGTATTGAGGGGTTGGTTGAACCCCGGGCCTCGCACTTGCATGCTCTACAAGTGCTGGACCACTGAGCTGCACCCTCAGCCCATTTTTTTACTTTTTGAGACAGGGTCTCACTAAATTACACAGCCTGTGTCTGGTCTCGAACTTGCAATCCTCCTGCCTCTGCCTCCTGAGCTGCTGGGATTACAGGCGTGCGCCACCGCGCCCAGCCCAAGTGAAAGTTTTTTAAAAAAGGAAAAGGAAAAAGGAGAAATGAATGAAAATATTGTTGAAAGCTTTGCTGTGATAAAAATTGATTTCCAGGAATATAGTGGTTATTTTCTGAAATATTTTGTCATTTGGGGGAAAGGATATCATAGAACTGTGTTTCCCTCAGGATTAAATAATAGCAAGGATCAATAATAGGAAAATTTCAGTTCCCCATCTGGATTCATTTTATTAACATCATAAACCAAGGGCTGGGGGTTGGGGAGATGGCATGTGTGTGGGTACTTGAGGTGGCATTTTTTGTTTTATCCAAAAGCCATCTGCCTAGAACTTTTCTTTTTAACTTCAAATATAATTGAGATCAAAGATTTGTGTAAGATAGTTGGTATTAAGAAAGAATTTGTAGCATAAAGAGCAGCTTGACGTCGGTGCTAATCGTAATATCCCAGAGAGTTATTAAAATTAGTCTTTGTTTTTATAGGTAACCTTCCTTGAAGAAGTTACTGAGTATTACATAAGTGGCGATGAGGATCGCAAAGGACCCTGGGAGGAATTTGCAAGGGATGGATGCAGGTTCCAGAAACGAATTCAAGAAACAGAAGATGCTATTGGATATTGCTTGACATTTGAGCACAGAGAAAGAATGCTTAATAGACTTCAGAAAACATGCTTCAAAGGAATTACTGTTTTCCAGCAATGTTGAGTTGACAGCCTGTAGCCCTATCATCCACTACCTCTTACTTGAGAGGTTTTTTTACAAAACAAATATTGGCAGCTGTCTTTTGATTTTTTTTTTGTTTGTTTTTTAAGAGGCGCTGTATCTTGGATCCAGTGATCTAGTTAATTTTTTATTTTATTTTATTTTTTTGCAACATATCCTATTAGAAATGTTCAGGTTTAAAACCAGCCCTGATAATGAAGGATCTGCAATTTTTAATCCTCCCTTTTTTGATTTAGTTGGATGTGTTTTTTAAATGTCTTTTGCTTGCTTTGGTTGGAAAAGGGACCTTTTGAGTTGTAATTTCGCACTTTCAAAACCTGATTTTTTGGGAAACAATATTTATAGGGCTTAATGCCCATCTTCAGTTCTAATTTAAATTATGTGTACTTGTCTGAAAACTTTGGACTCATTCTTGACACACACCCCCCCAACAATATTAAGAAATTAATGGGCTTTTATGTTTTTCTATACTTTTTTCATTTCATTGATTTGGCCTGTCTACCTTGAGGCTAAAAAATAATCTTAGATATGTTATCAACCTAAAGTACATTATCTTATGACACTTTTTTTTTTTCTTTTAAAAATGACCAGAAGCTGGGCATGGTGGCACATGCCTGTCATCCCAGGCTGAAGCAGGAGGTTTAATGCAAGTTTTAGGCCAGCCTGGGCTACACAGTGAGACTGAGTTTCAAAAAAAAAAGGGAGAGAGAGACTTTGGTTGAAATTGTGTGGTGGATTATTTTCTAGACCAACTTCTACTTTAATATTTCCAAGGACTGCCACAAAACCTATGCGTGCAGTACTCTCTATGACTTTGGGAAAGCTGCATCTGTCTGCCAAACGTTAATATCTAATATATTTGATTTCTGTGCAAACTGTTCTTTGGAGATCTCTCTGTATGTTGTGGTTCTCAGTTGTATGTGGTTCTTTGTCCCTTTCAGCAGGTAGATATCATTGACAAGTAATCATTGCATCATAGATACTTATTTTGTAAACTTAAAAGCCAAGAGTTTTCCTAGGAGGAAGATGGAGGACATCTCAGAAATTTGGTTTTGTTAGGCTCTCAACAGAAAACCAGTGTTACTAATGTCCTGCCTCAGCACTGTCACTTTTAAAACCCGTCAGGGTGACACCAGAAACTTGGAATGGGGTGGTTCCAGATTTCAAGTGTGAAAAACAAACTTCAGTCGACATCCAAGTGTATGGTGGTTCTATTCTGACAATAATGAGAAAAGCAATGGCAAAGCCTGTCCTTTCAGGAAAGGATAAACTATAGAGCTAACAACTAGAAAGTCTTAGTGTCTTTAGCGCAGTTTACTTTAGAATCAAAGTCTTCGCGGTGGTTGGTTACGTTTGGTTTATTCCGTTAGCTTTACAGGGTGTGCATCTGTTGAGGAGATGTTAACCAGTTCTTTAATGGTCTGTTCTTATTCCATGTGCCTTCTGTCACAGGTAATGGAGGATGTACATAGAATAGCTGACCACTTAACTTTGAACTTACGTCATTCTGGGGGTGAGTTTTTTCAGAAGTGCTTGCAGGGTTCCTACCTCACTTTATAATCCAGCTGGCCATTTTCTTTCCATCTGATTTGCTCTAAGATCTGCCTCCAGTGTTAATAAATACATTCATTCACACATACACTGGGAGTGCCATACCATAAACATTGGTCACATACTTGCAGAGTCCATGCTGATTGGTCACATACTTTCAGAGTCCACGCTTTAGGTCATCATGAATACACGAACACAGGCCAGTTTCAGGTGCCAGCTGGGTCATTTGGAAAGTAGTCATTTTCCTAGAAAAAGCTTTTGACGATGCATAGGCATTCTTCTAAAACCAGACTGAAGATACTATTTTGTTTCAGAGACGTAGGTCGTGTTTTCTGTTTCTGAAATCTAGCACCACTGTATTTGAAAATAATCAGACATCTTTATATTCATTGGGCTTTTGAAAATTGTCCCCTTGACACCGCCCTCACTACAAATGAGTAAAACCTTGATTAAGACTCCTCCCATATACTACCCTCCCTTAGAAGAAAGCAGATGGTACGAGAAGGACAGAAGGGACCATTTAAAAATCGGACCGAAGGCAAAAAAACAAAATAATTTTGTCTGAATTGTAGATGTTAGAGTAAAAGCTTCCCCTCCCAATCTCAGAAAATCCTTGTTGCTTTTGATGGAACATTTTATACATTGAAGTCTTGTAATGGTGCTTTAAAGTGTCAATGTAGCATGTGAAAGGCTTTGTACAGACAGGTTAAATTTCCATTTCTGAGTAATGTGATAACACCTCTTCATCTGTAACTTGAAATCAAAACTATCAGATTTTATTTTTTTATAATTTAAGGAAGGTGAAGTTTGGGGACTAGAAGACTTCTAAATTGGCTTCTTCAGATCCACTGATTTACGTGTAACCAGTTTGGGTTTTTATAGCTAAAATTCTATTTGTGTATATAACTGTTAACTAATCTGTAAATTGTAATAAATACATTTGCAATTCTTAAATGTTACATGATATTTTGGTTCAATTTCTTGTATGCTTTAGAATATTTTCCATTGGGTTGGGGATTACTGAGCAGGATTTTCAGGGTTAAATCATTTTTGTAGAAGCGTCCTAGACTTGAAGAGTACGGAACACATTGCTGTGACATGTAAATTGCACCTCTGCTGAAGAGGAGCGGTAAGACATAATTGCAAGCCACATTTTAATAATAGAAAGGACAGTTTGGTTCTTAGAATATGAAAGTCCTAAGACAAGATTTAATTCTGAAATTAGCTTGAGCTGTCTAATTCTACAAAAGAACAGTAAAATAAGTGGAATATTCACAGAGATGATGGGTTTAACAGGTTTTTTTTAGGGTAATGTGTTTTACTGAACTTAATCTAAAACAACTTTCATATTTTTTAACATCTCAGCACTAGATATTAGAGATCATCAATATCACTATGATCGAAATTATTTTATCAAAAACTTCTGACTGTTTAATGTTGGTGTACTTATACACAGCTCAGTTTTTGTCATCAAGTTCTTTGGTTGCAAGAAAGATCATTTGCTAATAGGAATATCTCAGTGCTGGGATGGCCTCTTGGTATTTCTTCTGTTGACCTTTGGCATCGATATCTGTGTTTGTATGCATGGAGTCAAGTGGCGAGGTACTCATGTTAATTTCAAATAAGAGTACATAACCGCTTAGTAAATGAGGAGGTAGACAGGAAACATTAACAGCCCGATACTGAAGTCAAATTGGGAGCTTAAAACGAAGCCATCAGTTGCTCTTTCTGGCAATGGCGGAGGTGAATTTCCCATTTTCCCCTTGACTTTAGACAACCTCAGCTGAATCCTCTGCGCAAGTTCTGACCAGTGTGCCATAGGGGGTTGGCAGGAAGCTGAGGAGAAGACCCAACAGCCACAGTGCTTCCTGCCGACCTGCCTTAGCACAGTCCTGTGTAGTCTTGAACCTAATCTTCACCCGAGTAGAAGCTGCACAACTGCATTGTGTGTTTAGGACGTGTGCAGTGGTCCTATAATTTTCCCCCAAACCAGCACTTGACCACAGATCTAATCTGCTTGCAATTCTAATGTGCATCTGGCTTTAGCTGTTGAAAGGGTATGGATTAGATTGGAGAATATATGGGATTTCTCACAGAACCGGCAAGTGTTTCGATCTGCTGTACATAGGGTCACTATGAGTTGGACTCGACTCAACGGCACCTAACAACAACAACAACAATAGGGAAATCTGCTTGTTTAGTGCACTATTGTTTATAACAGTATTGTAAATTATTTCTCATTTATGAAATTGAATAAATGTGGCAGCAATATCAGAGAAAAATGTAAACTTTTTACCCTGAAAAAAAAATGTGGCTTACACCAAACCTGTTAATGGATTAAGGAATAATTTGTTGTTAGGAGCCATCTAGTCAAGTCAAACTCATAGCGACCTTGTGCACAGCAGAACAAAGCACTTCCTGACCCTGCCATGCTGGGCACTGTGTCAGTGCTTCTCTGCTATTCATAGGGTTTTCAGTGGCTAAATAGCACTTTAAAACAACAACAAAAACACCAGGGTCTCAATATGTAGCCCAGGAGGCCTTGAACTCAAGATCCTCCTGCCTCAGCCCACCAAGTGCTGGGATTACAGGCATGTGCCACCATGACCAGCTGTAATAGCATGTTTAATCTGGGCATTTAGATCTTCCCAGCTAATGAAGAAAAGTTATTAAAAATATATTTTTGAACTAGAAGCAAAAAAACCTGATATTTAGTTGAAAATAATATGTCTAGTACAAGTTGAATTGACAGCCCTGTTATAATTTTATTTCTATTTTGGGGTTTAAGCATTTTTGGTTCTCTCTAGGAAGATACAAGAAAGAGCCACATTCACATCAAGCAGGATTTATCACGATGCCTAACTTGATTGTTGTTAGGTGCCATCGAGTCGGCGACCCTAGGTACAACAGAATGAGACAATACCCAATTCTGAGCCAGGTACCCAATCTTTTTTTATGTTTAAGCCCGTTGTTGCAGACACTGTGTCAGTCCATCTAGTTGAGGGTCTTCCTTTTTTTTGTTGACCTCCCACTCTCCCAAACCTGATGTCCTCTAAGGATTTGTGCCTCCTGACTCCATGTCCAAAATGTGTAAGATGTAGTCTAGCCATCCTTGCTTCCAAAGAGCCCTCTGGTGGTACTTCTAGGGCAGATCTGTTGATTCCTTTTGCAATCCATGGTATATTGAATATTTGTCTCCAGCACTATGATTCAAAGGCTTCAATTCTCCTGTCCCCCCTTTTTAATGTCCAGCTTTCACAACCATATGATGTGACTGAAAATACCATGGCATGGGTCAGGCGCGCCTAGGTCTTCAATGTGACATCTTTTCAACACTTTAAAGAGGTCTTTTGCAACAGCTTTTCCCAGTGCAATGCGTCTTTTGATTTGACTGCTGCTTCCACGGGTGTTGATTGTAGAAACAAGTAAAGCAAAATCTTGGATAACCTCAAATCTTTTCTCCATTTGTCATGAAGTTGCATACTGACCCAGTTGTAAGGATTTTTGTTTTGTTGATGTTGAGGCACAATCCATGTTGAAGGCTGTGCTCTTCGATCTTCATCAGTAAATGTTTCAAATCCTGTTCACTTTCAGCAAGCAGAGTTGTGTCATCTGCATAATGCAAGTTGTTAATGAGTCTTCCTCCAATCATGATGCTGCATTCTTCAAAAAGTCCAGCTTCTGGGATTATTTGCTCAGCACAGAAATTGAAGAGGTACGGAAATTGTGCCATTTTTCTTTTCAAATTAATTTTTTGCAATGCTGGAGAGAAATCCCAGGGCTTTGTGTGTGCTGGGCAAGTGTGCTAGCCCTCTTTCTTACTTTCATAGAAAGTTTAAAGCAGATCTGTAACAAAAGTCACAATAAATAAGACAAATAGGTCTCTGCTAATCCTGTTCACTGTGGGGGCTCATCA
>VMDO01007860.1:52191-88387 GCA_007922755.1 Pedetes capensis
AGCCCTGTGGCATCCGATCCCATCAGATCTCGGAAGCTAAGCAGGGTCGGGCCTGGTTAGTACCTGGATGGGAGACCGCCTGGGAACACCAGAAGCTGTAGGCTTGGGAGAAGGACCTGGCAACCCCCTCCCAAAAATCAATCTGCCATTGAAAACCCTATGAACAGCAGAGAAGCACTGACAATAGTGTTTCCCCTGTGGTACGGAGGGTCGCTATGAGTCGGATACTGACTCGACGGCACCTAACAACAACAACAATTCTTTCTATATTGAATAACATTAGTGCATTTTTCAAAAATTAATTGACCATATTGGAGGGTCTCTTTCTGAACTCTATATTCTGCTTCATTGATGTGTGTATGTGTTTTTTTTTTCTTGTGGTACTGGGGAGTTGAACTCAGGGCCTCATGCATGCTTTTGCAAGTGCTGTACCACCAAGGTACACCCACAGTCCAGTTTTTTCTTTTCTTTTCTTTTCTTTTCTTTTTCTTTTTTTTTTTTTTTTTTTTTTTTTTTTTTTTTTTTTTTTTTTTTTTTTTTTTTTTTTTTTTTTTTTTTTTTTTTTTTTTTTTTTTTTTTTTTTTTTTTTTTTTTTTTTTTTTTTTTTTTTTTTTTTTTTTTTTTTTTTTTGTGGTACTGGGAGCTGAACCCAGGACCTCACTTGTACTTTACAAGTGCTCTACCATTGAGCTGCATCCTCAGCCTCCCTGACCTCCCCCCCACTTTTTTTTCTTTTGCAGTACTTGGGGGCTGAACCAGGGGCCTTACACATGGTTTACAAGTGCTCTGCCACTGAGATGTACCCCCAGGACTCTCCTTTTTTTTTAAAATTGAGACAAGGTCTCATTGAGTTACATAGGCTCCCTCTGGCCTGGAACCTGTGATCCTCCTGCCTCTGCGTCCCGAGTCACTGGGATCATAGGCATGCACTGCTGTGCCCGGCTCCCTCAGTTCCTTTTTTATTTTTTGTCTTGAGTCAAGGTCTTGCTAAATTATACTGGGTACCTCTGGCTTCAAACTTGCAATCCCCCTGTCTCTGCCTGCTGAGTTGCTGGTATTATAGGTGTATGCCACCATGGCCAGCTGTGTGTTCTTTTTTGTTCATTTGTTTATTTTGTGAGACAGAATCTCTCTGTGCAGTCCAAGCTTGCCTCCAATTCAATATGTAGCACAGGCTGGCTTTGAACCTGCATGCCCCGTCTCAGCCATCCATTGCTGTGTTCACACGCATGCACCACTATGCCAGCTTTTCTACATCTATTCTTGCATAAATACCCCACTGTCTTAATTACTGTAACTTCATAGTAAGTATGGAAATCACTTTGTTCTTCTTTAAAATTATTTTAGTTAATCTAAGGCTTTTGCATTTCTCCTTGATTGTTTTTTTTTTTTTTTCAGTACCAGAGGGTTGAATCCAGGGCCTTGTACATATTTTGCAAGTGCTCTCCCACTTAGCTGCACCCCACCCCCTTTTTAAATTTGTTAAATCTGAGACAGAGTCTTGCTTAGTCACACAGGCTGCCCTGAGTAAATGACTTGAATCTCAGGAGGCCATCTGTAAAAGGTGACTAGCCTCCAGAGTAGCTGGGAGGATGAAGGTACATAATATATGAAAAGATCTTAGTGCCGTGTTTGACATAGTGTCAATTATGTGATATACATGTTTATCTCTCAGTTTACAGAAGGGACTTGAAGCACAGTAAACCACGTTACACAATGTGAGAATGGCAGGAGTTAAACCCAGGCTGGGTACAGAGGTCTTGGGACCTCCTTTTGCCGACGTGGCACAACTCAAAATGAGAAGAAACACCGTGGCTGCAACATTGGGCTCAAACACAAAAAGATCGTTTGCATGGCACAGTTGTTCGGTACCGTTTCGTTCTGCTGTACGCTGTGAGTCAGATCTGACTCAGTGGTACCCAACAAGAATGTATATTTAGTTCAAAACCTTGATTTATGCATCTGTTTCCCAGTAGACTATAAACTTCAAAAGAATCATATCTGAGAGTTTTTTGGGGGTTTTTTTGTATTGGGGAGTTGAACCCAGGACTTCACACATGCTTTTGTAAATGCTCTACCACTGAGCCACACACCCAGCCTATTTTTTACTTTTTATTTTGAGGCAGATTTTGCTGGGTTATTCAGGTTGCCTCTGGCCTTGAACTTGAACTCCTGCTTCAGCCTGCTGAATGGCTGGGATTATGGGCGTGCACCGCCGCCCCCAGCCACATCTTAGATATAATGTGGACCCAATGCCTAGCGTAGCGTAGGGTTGGTTCTCATTAACTTGTTCATTCAGTGTCACGTATGGGTAGCGAGAGGCCCTGTTCCATGTACTGAATATTCACTTACTCAGCACATATTTACTGAGCCACTTCATGTGTGCCAGGCTCGGGGCCAAGTGTGGGGAACAGATTTGAACGAGGTTGGCAAGAGATGTTCTAAGTATGATTGGACGACTTTCATTGGTGGTGGTGTGGGAGTTGCTGTGATTACATTTTCTCTCTGGAACGCTCCTTTGGCTATTTTAGTGTAAAAAATGTGTTGGTAAGACAAGGAGGAATGGGGACAAGATGAAGAGACTGCGATGGTGTGGGTGGGGCATGAGGGGCTTGGATAGGTGGGAGTGGAGGAGGAAAGGCAAGTGGTGGGTATACTTAAGGGGGAGAACCAATCAATTAGATGTGGAATGTGAGGACCAGAAAGGAGTCTGGACTGACCCCTAGGTAGGACCAGCTATCCCTGGTTGCTGAGACGGAGAGGGTCCGTGGGACGTGGGTTTTCAAGGTAAACTCACAACAGGGCCTGGGCAAGCCCGGACCAAGCAATCATGTAGGAAGTTGATGGTAGCACCCTTTGTTGTTTGTTTGTTTTTTTAATTGCTCAGGTAGCATCCACGGAGATGGGGGGACTCAGGGAGAACAAAGTGGGAGATGTTAATTACATGTTCCACTTTGGCCGCGTTTAAATAGAGTGCAGAAGAGGACTGAAGGTGGGTGCCCCAGCATTATGTCAAGCCCAGGGCAAGCAGTTACCTGAGGGATTAGGAAGGGAAGCTGAGCTGGGTGCCTGTAATCCCCCCACTCAGCAGACGGGGCAGGAAGATGAGGAGTTCAAGGCCAGCCTGGACCACACAGTGAAACACTGTCTCAAAGAGCCAAAAGAAAGAGGCAGGCAGGGTGGCGCACACCTGTAATCTAGCGACCCCAGAGGCTGAGGCAGGGGGATCATGAGTTGGAGGCCAGAGGCAGCCTGCGCAATTTAGCAAGACAGAAAAAATGGGCTGAGGGTGCAGCCGAGTGGTAGAGCACTTGCAAAGTATATGCAAGGCCCTGAGTTTAACTCCCAAGTAGCAGGAAAACAACAACCTAAAGCCACATCAACAGAAAAAGCTCGGGGTGCGGGTGGGTGCCTGTAATTCCAGCAACTCCAGAGATTGAGGTAGGAGGATTATGAGTTTGAGGCCAGCGGCAGCCTGCATAACTTAGCAAGATCCTATCTTGAGATAAAAAGATGAAAACAAGGCTAAGGGTGCAGCCCAGTAGTAGCGTGCTCACAAAGGATGTGTGAAGCCCTGGGTTCAACCTCCAGGTACCACAATTAAAAAAAAAAAAAAAAAAAAAAAGCAGTGACTTTGAGGGACAGAGACCAGGAGGACTTGATCTTGCAGTGGGCTAGGAAGAAACAAGTTTCATGAAGGAAGGAATGGCCAGCAGGGTCAAATGCTGCAGAGGGAAATGGAGACAAAAGTGTCCGTAAAAACTCCCTAACGTTCAACACCGAGGGGAGTCAGGAGCGCCAACCCCAGGCAGTGACGAGGGCTGTGGCTGGGAGGAGCACAGGATGCCAGGTGGGCATGGAGGCCTCTTCCTGGGTTGTGTTTGGAGAGAGAATGAGAAATAGGAGTGGGAAGGAGAAGGGCTCTCCAGGCCGAGGAAGGTTGTCAAGGTGTTGCAGGCGTCAGGGTGGCCGGAGCTGGAGTGGAGGCAGGAAGTGCATGGAGGAGAGAGGGCAGAGCTGTCACACATCAGCAATGTCATCTGAGAGGAGAATGGAAAACCACTGGATTTAGCAACCTGGAGGGAAGGGCTTACCTTTGCCAGAATAGTTTTTTGCATTTTCAAGGACTCGTGGGGACAGAAACCAGAGGAACTCGGGGCAAGGACCTGGACACCGTAAGTGCACAGATCACTCCTGGAAGAAGCTGGGAGTGACAAGAGGAGAGGCGGTGAGGTGGCAGCTGGGGGTGAGATAGGGTTGCGGTTTGCTGTATTTTTTGATTAGTATTTTAATTTGACATATTTATGGGGTCCAGAGTGATAATTCGGGTCATATATACAGTGTGCAGTTACTAAATCAGGGTTGTTGACGCTTTGATTTCCTTAAATATTATACAAAAACCTAATGTAATAATAACTGTAGAAATTTATGAGGTATAGTATGATTTTTTAAGTTGCATACAATGTGTTGTTGCTAGGTGCCGTCGAGTCGGGTCCGGCTAATAGCGACCCTCATAGGGTTCTCAATAGCTGATTGTTTCTGGGTTGCTTTGCCCTACAGTAGAGTGAGATTCAACATGAGGTTTTCGTACAATCGCATCCCGTATTTTTTTCTTGCTCTCTGCCTCTTTACCCCTCTATGTTGTTTCCCCTCCTTTGTTTTACATGGTAGAAATCTTGAGCTTAGTTATAGGCTTGAGGCAAAGAACTAAGTGAGGGAGAGCTTGAAAATATAGGGGGGAGGAGATAATTGAGGGGGTACCATTTCCAAGGAACTGGTCAGGGAAGGGCCCAGGTAGGGATGGGAACATGTTCAAAGCTCAGCTGTGGGCAGGAGGGAAGAGACAGATGGACAGAAATAGAGATAAGATTGCAGCAGTGGCGGGGGCGGCGGAAGCGAGGGTGTTTATTGGTTGAGGCCCTCCGTTCCTGATTGCCTTTATTTTCTCCTGGAATAATGATGAGGTCTGCTGCTGAGAGTGACCCTAGAAACAGCTCGAGGCGTGCAGAAGGCTCAGGAGTGCGGATTTACAGGAGCATCCATTTGTTTAGCCCCTCCCATGGCGCGGGGTGATGTTCTGGGTACAGGAGCAGAAGAGTGGGCGGATTACCCCAGAGTGGAGCTTCTCCAAGTGGATACAGCCGAGGGCAAGGAAATTGGCTAGTGGGGAGGAACAGGCCATGCACCTGAGCTGAATAATGCAGGCATGAAGCAAGGCTTTGGTTGACAGCTTAGGAGGAAACCCAAGGGGCTAAATGTACCACAGGAAGGCAAGAAGCAGGAAGAAAAGAGGGTGCTAGGAGGACCCAAACTGTGGTCAGAAAGGGGGCATTAGAGTTCATGTTTTCCGAGGTGGGACCATCATGAGGGGTGAGAAAGTCCAGGCTATGCATGGCATTGGAGATGAGCAGCTGGCTGGGGTGGGGGTGAGTGCTTATGCGAAGGTGCGATGGGAGGGTCATTTGTTCACATTAAGGCCAGCCTCAGTTGCCCAGGGTAAGAGGGAGCTATGGGAAGGAGAGGAGAGTGCTGAGCTGGGAGCCAGGGTCTTTGATGAGGGTAGTGGACTGAGCAGCAGGGCGGTGTGGGCAGAGACAAGAGGGGAAGATGTGGGTTGGCTGATGGCAGGGCTGGTTTTCATAGTGACGGAGGCATAATGGTGCCTAATAAGTCTGTTGAACTAAACTGCACCAAAGCATTGTGTGAGTTCCAGGAAGTGCCACCGTCAGCACCAGCTGCCATTTTCTAGAAAATACCCAGGACAGATATCAAAATGAGCTCCCAAAGAGCATTGCCTACCTAAGCTGCCAACCAAGGAGGGACCTGGAGGGGAAACATCAGTGGGCTGACTGACGGGCCCTTCCTCTGGCTCCACCCCACAATGCCAATCCTCCCCTCCCTCTCTGGGGGCTGCCAGTGCAGCGCCTTGCTCCAGGACACTGTCCTGGCAGGAAAAATCCCCCAGCCATGTTGGGCTGGCGTCATTCCCAGGAGGAGCCAGGGCAGAGGCTCGGAGACAGGGAGCTGAAGGAAGCCCATTTCGGGTGTGCTTCTGAATGGCGGACAAGGGCTCATTAGCCAAAACCATCATCTTCCCAGGCTCCTTCCCAGACCCACTTAAAAATAACCTGAGCTGCCTCTCCACCCTTGCACGCAGGAGTACAAGTTGCTTCCTGCTCAGACAGAACCCACCTTAACCTCAGCCCTGCTGGAACAGAAGCCCTGTCCACGCATTGCTGCTTGTTGGGAGGGTCGTGAACGCACGCAGGCGTGATTGGCGTTCGTCTCTCTTGTTCTCTTCTGGCCTCACTCGTGCTTGGCATTCCGTCTCCTTTGCAGGTCCCTGCTCACTCACTTGACCTCTAAAGGTTGGCATGCCCCAGTTCTCAGCCCTTGATCTCTGCCTCCTCCCCACCTACGCTCATTTTCTTTGTGATCTCAGCCAGCGCTGTGGCCGTCACACTGTCTGATCGCTGACAAACACAAATGCACATCTCTCCTCTGAAGACAGACTCCAGTCTCATGTATCCGGTCCCTCTCCATGGCACCTTTACTTGGCTGCCTTCCAGACATCACCTTAGCATGCTTGGAATTAAAGTTCTTCTCCCTTTGCCTGCCACACCTCCCTCCCTGCAGCACACCCCATCCCAGTCAGTGGCAACTCTTCCCGGTTGCTCAGGCCAAATACCTTGCAGGGGTACTGCACCTTCTTTTCCACTCACAGCCCGAATAGTCTGTTAGCCAATCCTGTCAGGTCTACCTTCAAAGGGTACCCAGAATCTGACCATTTCTCACTGCCTCTACCCCTAACATCCTGAACAAAGTGACCCGCATGCCATGCTTGCATTGCCGCAATAGCCTTCCCTCTGGAATTAGCTTCTACCCTATTCCAGACAGCAGCCAGAATGAACTCCTAAAACATTAAGTTAGGGGCCCCCAACCCCCAGGTTACAGACCAGTACTGGTTCATAGCCTGTTAGGAATCAGGCCACACAGCAGGATGTGAGCAGGTGGTGAGTGAGTGAAGCTTCATCTATATTTATAGCCACTGCCCATGGCTCATATTACCTCCTGAGCTCCAGCTCCCGTTAGATCTGCGGATTGGGGAAAAACTGTCTTCCATGTACTGGTCCCTGGTGCCAAAAAGGTTGGGGGCCTCTGCATTAAGTCATGAACATCATCCCACTGGTAGTCTTTCCCATTCATTTGGCATAAAAGCAAAGCTCCTTACAACGGCTTGGCATCAGTTGGCTACCCTCTGCCCCTCTGTCCTTCTCTCTTCCTATTCTCCGCCTTGTTTATTGAACACTTCAAGGGTGCTCCTGCCTCCAGCCCTTTGCACTTATTATTTCCTTTGCCTAGAACCTGGCTCTGCAGTGTCCAAAGGGTTTGCCCTCTGCATTCCTTCCAACCTCAGTTCAAATGTTAGTCTTCTCAGTGTGACCTTTCCTAGCCACCCTAAATAAAATACAACACAAGATAGCAGCAGCTGTTGCCCTCTTCTGTTCCTTTCACTCTGTCCCTTCTCCTCCACAGACTTATCTTTTGAGGCTATTTATGTATTGAACATGAACTTGCTGAGAGCAGGGACATTCTGTTTTATTCCCTCCTAAGTCTCCTGTGGGGCTGAGATTTAGCTCAGTTGGTAGAGCGCTGCACTGCAGTCTCTGAGGTCCCGAGTTCAATTCCCAGCACCCCAAAAATGGGAGAAGGACCTAGCAATCCACTCCCAAGGCAATCCCGAAACAGTCAGCCATTGAAAACCCTATGAGGGTCCGACTATGAGTCGGATACTGACTCAACGACACCTAACAACAACAAGTCTTCTGTGCTTAGAACAGTACCTGACCCGGAGAAGGACTCAGGAAACATCTCTGGAACAAGTGTAATGAATTCAGCTGGCGGTAGGGAAACCTCAGAATTCCACAATCTCCCGGAGAGAGGCACTGGAACAACAGTTTTTATGACCAACTTTCCCTTTTCAAACCCTTATGGAAGCACAGCTTTAATTAAGCAAATCGTCTGCCTGGGCCCCTGCCTATTTATGCAACCACCTCTCTAAGGCCAGCAGAGATGGTCATTGCCTCCTTCTCCTTGCTGCTCACTTCCTGTAAGAAAAGCAGCCCAGGCTGGCGACCTAGCCCGCAGGTGAGCATAACTATTAAACATCAGCACCCAATAAAAGCCACTGATGTGGTTCTTCTTTTATAGAGCAGAGGAATGTGGTATAATCTTCTTGTAACTATGTGAGTCTGTTGGCCAAATGTGTTCAAACGACAGGGCAAAGGTCCCCAGGTAGACCTCTGTACTGCTCAGGTTTTCAGGATGAGTTCTGCGCCCAGCCCCGCTGTGGAATTGCTGCGACCCTGGGTGCTTCCCCTCAGTTCTCCGGCATCTTCCACGGGGGCCACATGGGCTTTGGAAGAGATGACCACTCAGCCCCTTTCTTGATCTAAGATTGTTGTTTTCTTGCGAGAGGGAAGGTTCCCATGCATGAGTCACTAGAAAGACATGTGCTTTCCTAGCACACAAAAGAAACAGAAGTCAAAAAAGAAATTTTTTTTAACCTTTGTATTGGTTGGGACATTTTTCAGTTGTTAAGGGCAGAAACTCAACTCAAACTGGCGGAAGCCAGTCAGGGTGGTTATTGGCAGCTGTAACAGGAAATTCCAGGGCTAGAACTTCTTCTGGCAAGCTGAGTCCAGGGCTGGTGGCATGTCAGGAGGGCCTACTTGTCTTGTATTGGTTTCGCTTCCAGGCGGGCTCTCCCCACGTGAAGATCTCAGCAGTACCCACGTGACACCTGCTAGCTGCAAATCCAAGACAGAAAGGATTTCTCCCCTGGAATGCTGGGATTGTTAAAAAATTCAGTCTCTCTGCTCTGGGTTGACTCACGATAGAAGCCCAGTCTCTATGGCCAGGGAAATGAGAGGCCGATTAGCCAGGTCAGTGCACTGCCCTCCAGCCCATGGGTGGCCATCCCAACTCCCAGGGCTGAGAGTGGCAGAGGGGTAGATGTCAAAAGGGAACTCAGGGGGCTCTTAGCAGAAGAGGGAAAGGATGCTGGACAAGAAGAATGATAAACATTTACTCCAGTTTTCATTAAGTTATGATTTTCTTAGAAGCACTGTATTAATTTCCATGGCTGTTGTAACAAATTATTGCAAAATGGGTGGATCAAACAACAGAGAGGCTGGGCTCCACAGTGCAGACCTGTCATCCCAGTGACTTGGGAGGCTGAGGCAGGAGGATCTCAAGTTCCAGGCCAGAGGCAGCCTGCTCAACTTAGTGAGACCCAATCTATAAAAATATAAAGGGCTGGGGCTGTAGCTCAGCGGTGGAGCCCTTATGTAGTATGTTCAAAGCCCTGGGTTCAAATTCCCAGTGTCACAAAATAAATGAAATAAAAACGGAGCTGGGGTGAAGCTCAGTGGTAGAGTTTGCCTAGCATGCCATGAAGCCCTGGGTTCAACCCCCTAGTCCTGCTAAGTAAATAAACACAAAACGACAGAGATATATACCCTCACGGTTCTGCAGTGCCGAAGCCTGACATTAAGGGGGAAGCAGGGCTGGATTCTCCGG
This sequence comes from Pedetes capensis, assembly GCA_007922755.1. Classification (NCBI taxonomy): domain Eukaryota; kingdom Metazoa; phylum Chordata; class Mammalia; order Rodentia; family Pedetidae; genus Pedetes; species Pedetes capensis. The sequence continues at coordinate 61,774 of VMDO01007860.1, forward strand.
TAGCTGTAGAGGAAAACCCATCATTTTCCTCTTCCACCTTTTGGTGGTTTCCAGCATTCCCTGACTTGCGGTCACATCACTCCACTTCTGGCCCCACGATCACATTACTTCTTCCTCTTCTGTCTGTTACATCTCCTCTGTGGTTTTCTTTAAGAGCCACCCATCTTCATGTTAGGACTCATCCCAGGAGTCTAGGATGATTTCCTTATCTCAAGATCCTTTACTTGGGCTGTGGATGTAGCTCAGTGCTTGCCTAACATGCTCAAGACCTTGGATTTTTTCCCCAGCACAGGAAAAAAAAAAATCCCTTACTTAATTATATTTGCAAAGACCTTTTTCCAAATGAGGAACCTTCCTAAGTTCTGGGATTTCACATAGATAGCTTTTGTGGGCTATTTTCCAGCTACCACAGTTTCCAAGACAGAACGTAACAATTCTTTGGTGACAAATCTATGACTTCAAAATGTATGAGAATCAGAATAACTTCTAAATATTAGCGATATATTTTGTACACATGCTTTGTTGCCCTTTAAAGGGATAAAATAAAATGTGCTGTGCAGGGGGCGGGGGGGAGACACACAAATTTCTGACTCAATTGCCAAAGCATGTAAGGTTTTCATTTTAATATACCACCCTCCCTCCTTCTCCCAGGTAACTGTTGAACCAAGAGCTATTTTTATTTGGAGTTTCTCCTCTTTTCCTGCAGCTCTGCAGCCCTTTGCTAAAATGCCATTACTAGCTATAGCAATATTAATCATGATTGATAAATAAGAACTAGAAAGCAAAAAGTTACTAGTGAGAATATACCACAGTCAGAAAAGGATTTTAAACCTGATTTATCATTTCAAATGAGTTACAAAAATTCTAGTATCACACACACACACACAAGAATACATTATTAAGTATAGTCACCATGTTGCAAAATAAACTGAATTATTCCTTAAACAAACAAAACATTCCAAATACTAGCCACTAGCCCTTTCCTGTCTAGGTGAATGATCCTAGGAACCCCAGGGGTGGATTAGAGATTAAATACGACAACAATCTCATAAAATCAACAAAAGCCCCTGACTCCTCAGAGAAGACAGTGGGGTCCTGCGTGTTTTCCAGTGTAGCTCATTTTGTCCCCCATTTCCGCCCACACACTGCCACAGCCGCCCTTACTGGTCTCTCAGGTTGGACAGGGCGCTCGCTGGTTGCTGGTATTTTCCCTCGAGGCATCTTGGCAGCAACCCTGGCAAGAGCTTTCGATATCACAGGGGCTGGGCAGGTGGCTGTGCTTTATAAACAGGTGTTTCACAAGCCTGGGGACTGGAGCTCAGTGGGGAGTCTGCTCCCTTGGTCCTCCAACCTGCCCCAATTCAGGAACCAAGGGGCATCCATAGCCCCACCTGTGCTTCTCAGATGCAGTTCAGTGCACCGTCACATTTAGCTTCCTCTGGGAGAAACTTAGAGCATGAAACAGGGGGACAGGGTTGGGTATTATGGGTTTCTGCCTCTCTTCTGCATCTGGCAAATGTGGTCCACCTAGAGCTGGCCGCCAGGAATCAGCCTGTGGGTGTGGCCGAGTTCACTTCCAGTGTTGGAGGTGGAATGAGGTAATGGAAAGAGCTCAGGCCTGGGACGCTGCTGGGCAGGTCCTCGTTAGCCACTTCCTTACCCAGTGGCTTGACCCACCGCTTCTCTTCTCTGGTCCTCAGTTTCCCATATTTAAAACAAGAGGGTGGGAATAAATGGCCTTAGGGGCATCTTCTAGGTTTGCCATCTATCAGATGTGTGTGTATGTGTGTGTATATATATATATGTATGTATATGTATGTGTGTGTATATATGTGTATGTATATATATATACATATACATACATGCCACCCTCCAGGTTAACCAGCTGGAATACTGAGTAGGCTCCCTGGCTGTTTCTTTTTCCAGAGAGATCTTCACCCACACACCTTGCTGCTTCTGACGGCTACATTCACCATGCCCCTAAATAAGGTCCAAAAGTACAGGATTATGAGTGGAGTTAAACGTAGTTTCCAGTTATGACAATACCAGGCAGTCATTAAAGATTAATTGGTTGGTTGCCCCAGGCAGGTATGCAGGCTGTAAAAATGAATAAGATGAAGCCCTTGCCTGTAGGAGGACCCAGCTCAGTGAAGGAGACCGATGAGTTCACCAATCCTTACGGTACAGTGCAGTAAGGACGGCCACAGGGTTATTCACCAGGCCCCGTGACCCACAGGAGCCTGGCATACACAGATCTAGGGTGGGGTCAAGAATGGCTTCCTGGAGAAGCGGGCACTGAAGGGGTGTGTGGGAGTTACCCAAGTGGAACGGGGACCAAACGTCTTAGAATCTTGCAAAAAGCGAGTCCACTTGGCAGATACTTGCCAACTGCCATGCGGCAAATCGCTTCCCTTAAAAACAGATATTTCTCCCATTAGCTAATTAAAATTATTCCCTGTGGTCTGGCACACAGATTGGAGCAATGGGCACCTAACCAGAAACTTAGGAGCAAATCGGCTGAGAAAGCTAGATGGATCCCCGCTTTGATGCAGACCCTGAGACAGCAGAACAGTGGGCCACAGCAATACCATGTTTTATATACTAGGATGGAATGTTTGAGTCTCTGTTCCGGCCCACGCCCCCTTCTCTCTCTTTCCCTCCTTCCTCTTTCTTTTCCTCCCCCCCTCCATCCATCCCTTCTTTCCTCCTATTTTTCCTTTTCCATTTGTGGTGTGAGTTAGGGGGAGTGGGGTGGAGGTGGTATTAGGTGCCTGTCTAGTTGGTTTATGACTCTGGAACACTGTGCCATGTCCTGCACCATGTCAGTGCTTCTCTGCTATTCATAGGGGTTTCCATGGCTAACAGTCTCGGGATTACTTTGGGAGTAGATTGCCAGGTCCTTCTCCCATTATTGCGGTGCTGAGGCTCGAACCCAGGGTCTCAGAAAGCAGCACTCTATCAACCGAGCTAAAGCCAACCCCAGCCCAGGAGGAACGGGGTGGAGGGACTTAAAAGCTGTTGGTTTCTGAGTATTTCCAAGGTTCCCCCTGCGACTACACACAGTCATGGCAGGCTTCTTGGAGGAGGCGCCCGGAAGGAAAAGTGAGGTTGGCATCTCAGCTAGAAGAGACTCACAGGGCCCGTGCTGTGCTATAAGCACCACCACCCTTCCGTGTGAGTGACCTTTGTTCCCCGCGCTGACCTCCCACCAAGCAGAACCCAGTTTGTCACCTCCCCCTCTCGGGTGGCTGGACGCGTTGTCCCCGGGCTTCGTGACTCCAGGCGCCTTGGATCCCGGGTCCCCCCCTGCGGGGTTGCGGCCGGTCCGGGGCTGGGTCGTTACCTTGCGCGGCGCCGTGGCTCCGCCTCCCGCCCGCCCGGTGGTTCGAACGCAGGATCGCAGGATCGGCGCTAGCGAGCGCGCGGGAGCCGACACCCCAGCTCATATAGTGGCCGCGCTCCCCGCGGGGACCCTGTGCTCGGGGGCTGCGGAACGCCAGGCCGGCGGGCGGCACAGCCGGGGACGAGCACCGGGCGGGAGGCGCGCGGTAATTACTCACCGCGCTAATTGCCCGTCATTAAAGTTCAGGAGACGTCCGAAGAGGAGCCGGGGCCAGGAGGAGGCAGGTGGTGTCTGGGGCTGGGGCTTCCGGCCCGGCCGGGGTTAAGCGATCGCCTGTCCCCGCCGCCCAGCCGGCGGCCAGCTCGCCTTCAGCGGGAGGCCGAAGTCGCTGCCAGGGGCCGGGAGGTCCGCGCGCCGCCGAGCCGGGGCGCCCCCGCACCGGCCCCTCCCCCGCCGCAGAAAGGGGGACGCCAGGCTGGCGCCGGGGGGCGGGCCGAGAGCGAGAGGGGCTGCGGGGACCCGGAGATGGCTGATGAGATCGACTGGCTGGACTTGCCGGGCCGATGGACCTACGGAGTGGACCGCGGGGGAAGAATCTTCTTCATCAAGTACGTAGGTCTCGCCTCTCCTTTTTCCATCTTCTTTTACTTTGTTTCTTTTTTTTTCCCTTCTGTGAAGTTGTCCAACTTGAAAGGTGGCAGGGCCGGGGGCAGGGTAGAGGGCGGAGGGAAGGGGCTGCTGGAACAGGGTGCGTGACTAATAAGTTTATCAGATGCCTGTTTGAATGCGGCTCCCGCCTTTTCCCCAGTGGGTCAAAGTCCATCCAAGGCTCAGCATGTCCTGGGCTACAAAGGCAGGGCAGGGCAGGGCAGAGGAGGTGCCCTGTGGCCGCGGAGGCCCCCGGGAGGAGGACCAGCCGGTGCCCAGCCTGGAGTTCTTCCAATTCCCTATGCAGAAAGGAGCCTAGGTGGAAATCTCCCCCAGGACTTCCCTACTGGAAGACTTGGGCGCAGTGACACTGTTGCCTGTACCACCCAGTGGCTGGTATTCCCTCACCCCAGTACTCAGGGACCCGGGCAGCAGCTACCCTCCCCTCTCGTGGCTTTCCGGGGCTGAGGTCAAGAGGCAGGAGACCCTGGATGCTCCCTCCTGGGCAGCATTCTTTAGGGCGACTGGGCCTTTGCTGCTGGCCATAATACATGAGCGCTTTTATGTGGATTTCATAAACCCAAATGGCTTATAGCATAATCTCATTATAGCAAAGTGGCTCTGCTTGGCCCTCTTTTGGCCCGCTTCTCCCACACTCATCTTTTGCCAGGAAAGAAGTCTCCCGATGATCTAGCGGGTGGAGAAGCACAGCACGCTGGACCAGTACCCACACTTGACAGCCTTTCTCAGAGAACATTAGAGCTGAAGGCAGCCTAGAAGCCGCAGCCCTTGCTTTTGATGGGGACCTGAGGTCTGGAGAGATGGAAAGCACTTGCCTAAGACAAAACCACTTGGTCTGATATCAGAGCTCAGCGCAGCCTGGCATCTGTGGAGTTTGGTGTCTTCCTTTCTCCAGTACCAGGCCACCTTTGCAAGAGCCCAGCCGGTCCTGGTTTCTCTTGACTCCCACTTCTGCACTTCCCTAAGGCTGGGATTTAGCTCAGTTGGTAGAGCGCTGCTCTGCAGTCTCTGAGGTCCAGAGTTCGATTCCCAGCACCCCAAAGATGGGAGAAGGACATGGCAATCCACTCCCAAGGCAATCCCGTAACAATCTGCCATTGAAAACCCTATGAGGGTTGCTATGAGTTGGACACGACTCGAAGGCACACAACAACAACACTTCCCTAAGCCTTTCTTCTGTCATTACTACAATTGATGCTGTAATTACACTCTCTTAGAATTTAGCTCTGCTAAAGTTCTTGATCCTGGGTCAGTTTCCCACATAATGGAACTTCCCTAGGTTAAAACTGGAGTCCCTTCCCACAGTGGCTCCTGATTTTAGTGTCCGTAAGAATCATCCAAGCCAGGTGTGGTGGTGGCGTGTGCCCGTAGTCTCAGCTCCTCAGGAGGCGTTTGAGACCAGGCTAGGCAACATAGCGGAATGCCATCTCAATAAATAAATAAAGCCGGGCGCCCTGGTGCACGCCTGTAATCCCAATGACTCAGGAGGCGGAGACAGGAGGATCGCAGGTTGGAGGCCAGAGGCAGCCTGCATAACTCTGCGAGACCCTGTCTCAAAATACCAAGTGAAAAATAGGCTAGGGGGATGGCTCAGTGGTTGAGCACTTGCCAAATGCATGTGTGAGGCCCCGGGTTCAATTCCTCAGTACTGTAAAATAAATAAATAAAAATTTAAAAAATAAATAAAGATTGATCAAAGGAACTTACTACCCAGGGCAATTCGCTGAGTGCCCCCTCCAGGGCTTCCTACTCAGATCTGGCGCAGAGCCTCAGGGTCTGGACTTGTGCAAGCTCCCCCGGCGCTCTGATGAAGCGATCCATCACTCCTTTTCCTTCCCAGTTTCCTGCTCCCCTTCCAGCTTCTTTTCATCCTTTACTCCACAAACATGTATTGAACATTCCCTCTTTGCTGCAGCACCAGGCGCTGGAGATAAGGTAGCCGGGTGGGGCGGCACACGCCTATGATCTCAGGGACTTGGGAGGCAGAGGAAGGAGGATCTCGAGTTTGAGGCCAGAGGCAGCGTGCGTAACTTAGTGAGACCCTGTCTCCAAACAAATAAAAAGTGGGCTGAGGGGTTGTGGCCCAGGGGTACAGCACTTGCAAAGTAGGTGCGAGGCCTTGGTTTCAACCCCTAAGCACCAGAAATATAAAACAAAACAAAACAATAAGCTACAGGTGTTCCTCTTAAGGTGGTTGTTGTTGTTAGGTGCCATCCAGTCATGTCTGACTCATAGGGAGTCTTAGAGGCTTTTCAATGGCTGATTGTCTCGGGATTGCCTTGAGTGGATTGCCACTTCCTTCTGCCATTTTTGTGAAGCTGGGAATCGAACTCGGGACCTCAGAGACTGCAGAGCGGCGCTCTACCAACTGAGCTAAATCCCAGCCCCTCCCTTAAAGTGGAAGGGAAAAACCCCAAATACATACTTACAAAGTAATCTGACCCATTGGAGCGGCATTGACTTACTTGTTGGTGTAGTGACAGGGAGGAAAGAACTCCTGCAGGATGCTCAGGCAGGACCTCCCTGGAAGGAAGCACTGGGCTGGGGGAAGCAGAAGGTCCAGGGGCCTTGGCCATGGAGGCCTTGGGAGGAGGGCAGCGATGGGCGTAGGCATAGGGCACCTAGAACCCACTGGGCAGCGTGGTGCAGTTAGAATGGAGGCTGCCAGGGGCCTGCAGAGGATGTGAGGCTGGAAGGCAGGAAAGGGCAGCTTGAGGCCTCCTGTGTCGTGCTGGGAAGCTCAGACTTGACCTACCAGAGATAGGAGGCCCAAGGAGCCCTGACACACAGGGTCAGCATGGTCGAATGTGCGTTCAGGAGGCTCCCTCCAGCAGGGGCAATGAGCTGAGGTCTGGGCAGGAGGCTGGGGGCGACACTTGAGGTGTGGAAGGCGGTGAGGAGGCCATTGGGAAAGTGGGAAGTTGGGAGTCAGCTGCTGGGGCCTGAACTGCAGCAGGGGGAGTGGAGGAGGAGGGTAAGGAGGAGAAACTGTCAGGAACAGGATTCGGAGCGCCCATCTACTGCTGAATGTCAGGAGGGCAGAGAAATCCCAGAAGCAGAGCATCTAGCCTGAGCTTGGTGAGGCGAGGACTCTGGGAAGAGGAGCGTGTGTCAGCAGGGCGCAGGCTCCCTGGGGAAATGTGGAACTTGAGGGTCCCTGTGAAACATCATGGGTGATGTCTAGTAGCTAGATAAATAGTCTGGGGCTTGAAGAGATGGGCCTAGGCTGGAGAGAGTCCTAGGGGTCACCGTGCAGAGGCAGGGAAGTCGTGGGAGGGGAGCTGGGCAGTAGCACCTGGAAAAACCAGGACCAAAGCCCAGACCCAAGGCCCTACATATCAGAGGACGTCTCCGATTTCTCCTAGTGCTCCAGGGGTCACTACCACTGTGACTTCATCTCTTCTCTGCTCACCAGAGGGGTGGGTCAGCTGGGAAATCTTCCGACAGCAGGTGTCCAACCTCAGAGACAAATGAATGGAGTCAAGAGAAAAGAAGGGCAGATGTTCACACACCGCACATAGGTGTTCGCAACAGCTGGATTTGTAATGGCGCCAAAGTGAAAACAACCCGCGCATCCAGCAATAAGGGAGGGGATGAACACACTGTGGTGTGCCCCACAATGCCATAAAGCTACTACTAGTGAGCTGGAAACGTGCTGCGGTGTGGACGAAAGAGAAGGAAGCAAGGAAGGAAAGAAGGAAGGAAGGAAGGAAGGAAGGAAGGAAGGAAGGAAGGAAGGAAGGGGAAAAAAGAAGGAAAAGAACGAAAGGTGAAGAATTGTTGCTTCTGTGATTCCATTTGTATAAAGCTGTAGAAATTCTAGAAAATGCAAGCTCACTTATAACAACAGCGAGCAGATCAGTGTGGCTGGGGAGAGGAGGGTAGTAAGAGCTAGAGGGTGGGAGGAAGGAATGAGTTACAAAGAGGCACAAAGAAAGTTCTGAGAGCTCATTGTCTTGACTTTGGTGATAATTTTCACAGGTGTACGTATATGTCAAAATGTATTAATTTGTACACATAATATATGTCTTATGTATTTTACCTAAATAAAACCTTGGTAAGTTAGTGGAGTGAGGTGCCATTGACTCATAGCGACCCTATGTACAACAGAACAAAGCACGCCCTGACACTGCCACGTCTGGCACTATGTCAGTGCTTCTCTGCTATTCATAGGGTTTTCCCTATGACCCTGAGCTGATTGATTCAGAAGCCAGCTGCCAGGTCCTTCTCCAATTTTTCCGGGGCTGGGGATTGGACCCAGGGTCTCAGAGCATGCAGAGCAAGCACTCTACCAACTGAGCTAAAGCCCAGCCCCAGTACAAGCTTAGTGGAATCTTTCTTATAGATTTTGCTGCATGTCACTTATGCCTTAGACACTGAACAGAGTCTTGTCCTCGGCCCACGCTCCACCCTAAAGCCTGGATGGTGAAGGCGGCCTGGGAATCCCCTCCTCCACATACCTGGATTGGCCAAGACTGCCAGGTCTTCATGCCGGTTGCATCTGGCTCTGGGAGAATCTGTGTCGCTTGCATGGTGGACTGGAGGGGAATTGATGGGCTCCAGGGTCTTGATGGGCTCCAGGGTCCTCAGATGTACAGCCCAGAGAGCCTGCACTGTTGGGGAGCCCACCTCACTGGGTGGGAGATGCTAGAAAGTCTGGGATTTGTGGAAGTGGGTCTAGATCTGAATCCTGGGTTCATCACTTTACTGGTGTGACCTTGGGCAAATCACTTAACCTCTCTGAACCTCTGATTCATGCCGTGTGAAATTCCTCAAGTGAGAGAGTGCCGGGAGTGACAGTCTGCAGCGCTACAAACATTAGGACCCTTCACGCAGCCTCCTCAGAGAAGCCATGGCTTGAGGACCCTCCCTGTTTCTCCCCCCTGACTTCTACAGTTACCCCAAATGGGGTCTCCTCGTGAAGCCTTCTATGCCCGCCTCCCCACACCCCTACAGAAGGACTCGCTTGCTCCTCTATGGCCGTGTTACCGCTCTGTGCATTCCTGGGGCAGGGACGGATGGTAGTTCCTGGTGCATTGGATTGGAACTATCTTTTTATACAGGTGCTTCCCCAGTGGGTTATCAATTCCTTGAGGCAGCCGGGCATGGTGGTGCACTTGGGAGGCTGAGGCAGGAGGATCAACGTGAGTTGGAGGCCACTCAGGGTCTACAGCTGTGCCGCCTTGGCATCCAATCCCATTAGATCTCAGAAGCTAAGCAGGGGCAGGCCTTGTTAGTCCTTGGATGGGAGACCACCTGGGAATACCAGGTGTTGTAGGATTGGGAGAACGACCACGCAGCCTGCTTCTGAAACAACCAGCCGTTGAAAACCCTATGAATAGCAGAGAAGCACTGACACAGTGCCGGGCATGGCACAGTGTCCGGGAGTATTTCGTTCTGTTGTATATCGGGTTGCTATGAGTTGGACTTGACTCGACTTGACGGCACTTAACAACAAACGCCCTGCTGAGGGGAGCCTTTCATGAACTTGACCCTTTCTTCTTGGCTCTTCCATAGTGATGAGGAAAAGTCCACCAGCTGGGTGCACCCTGGGACGGCCTCCCCCATCCAGAGTGGACACTGCTCCAGCCCAGGTAAGAAGCCACTTGCCCCTACCTTACAACCAAGATGGGGCAGCTCCGCCCTGACTCCCCTTCGCCATGGAAGGGTTCAGCTCAGCTCTCGGGCTGCCGTCTAGGGGATTCCGAGGGACACCTCCGGGTCTTTCACCTCCATCATGAGCATCGGGGACTCCTCTCTCATCCTCCAGCCCAGTCCAAAAGTTCCCTCTATCCTGGGGCCCATGACCTGGGCAGAAGCCGTCCCCGGTGCCATATGCCCGGCTGCAACGTTCTCCATCTGTGTTGCCCAGCACAGCTACCGTTAGCCACTCGCAGCTCTGAGCAATGAAAATGTGGTTAGCGCTGCAGAGGACCTGAATTTTTAATTTTAATCAATTTAAATGCAAATGGTCCCTGGTGGCTAATAGGAACTCCTTCAGCTGGAGGCCAAGCAGGAAAGAAAAGGGGCCAAGGCTAACACTGGATCCTTGCTTGCCTGAGGGACCTCCCAGGCTGGCAGGAAAGGCGGGACATGGATAGGCCAATAACTCCAGAAATAGCCAAAGGGAAAGATTTCAGTACGAAGTGCAGGGGTGGAGAAGCAGGAATCCGAAGGCCTGGGGTATCTCCTATGAACGAAAGGCCAGCCCGCTCCTGGCCCCTGCGGACACCTGTAGGAAGAGATGTGAGCAGGGCCATGGAAAATCTCCCACCTGCTGTCACCTTCACCTGACAGTACATCCGATGTCTGGTTCCAGCGGCCTCAGTCGCTTGAAGGGCGCAGCCGGCGCTGCTGGACACGCTGGGCTAGGGCTTTGACCTGCCCAGAGCCTATTCTTTCAGCTCCTGGGCTGGAATCAAGTTCTAGAGCTAGAAGAAACTTCAGGGACTGGGGCGTCCAACTCCTCCATTTTTTTTTTTTTTTTTTCCCGTACTAGGGGTTGAACCCAGGGCCTCACCCTTGCATGCTTTGCAAGTGTTAGTTAGACCACTGAGCTGCACCTCCGGTCCTTTTTTTTTTTTTTACCTTTTGAGACAGGGTCTCGCTAAGTTACACAGACTGCCTCTGGTCTCGAACTTGCGATCCTCCTGCCTCTGCCTCCCTAGCCGCTGGGATGACAGGCTCGCGCCACCACACCAGGCTTCAACTCCTCCTTTTTAGGGGAGGAAAAGTGAAGAGCAGAAAGCCTTCACTCCACTTGCCTTAAGTCCACTTGGCTAATATCGCCAAATGGTGGCGCAGCTAAATGCATAAGCTCTGGAGGTGCAGGGATCCAGCTCCGGCTCCCGCTGTGGCTCCACTTCCCATTGGTGTGGCCTTGGGCAGGGGGCTTGATGCTTCGGGGGCCTTAGCGTCTGCATTTGCCTAACAGAGAAAAGACCATGGCACCTCATGGGTCTCACCTGGAGCTGAAAAGAGAGGTCACTGCTGTTATTGCTGCCATTGCTTTTCCAGCTGGAAGTGGGTCCAGCTGTTTTTTTGTTTTGTTTTGTTTTTTGCAGTACAGGGGTTGAACCCAGGGCCTCGCGATTGCATGCTTTGCAAGTGCTGGGCCACTGATCTGTACCCGCAGCCCATTTTTTTACTTTTCTGAGACAGGGTCTCGCCAAATTACACAGACTGCCTCTGGTCTCGAACTTGCGATCCTCCTGCCTCTGCCTCCCAAGCCGCTGGGATTACAGGCGTGCGCCACCACGCCCAGCTTGGTCCAGCTGTTTTCTTCTGGTGGCTGATGGTGACCCTGTCTGCAGTTGGGTCTGTGCATCTCATCGCCCCCTAGGCAGGACTTGAAGATGCGTAGGAGCCTGGGGGCCAATTCTTTCCTTTCTGGCTGCAGGCAGCTGGTTGACCGAGGCCAGGAAGGGGTTAAGGCACCCCAAAGCTTGCTGAGAGGGCAGCTGCCTCTGTGGGCACTCGGCCTGGATGGGAACATAAGCGCTCTTGGTGTTGCCCCGGCAGAGAGGGCAGCGTGGAGGGAAGTTGCTAGAAAAAGGCAGGGCGCATAATCCACGCTGGCCTCTTTCCCAGGCACATCACAGTGGCGGGATTATTTATGATTCTGACCCAGTGGGGATCCCTCGGCGTGGGGAGGCTGCCAACCCACGCCCTTCTGAATGGAGCGTCCTCCCTTAGGGACAGAGGGGAACAGATAGCATTTATGGAGCTGCATAGAGAAGAGAGTGTGGGCTCCGGAGACAGCAGAGCGGCCCTCACCTCTCGGCCCAGACGTTTCCTGTGTGACCTTAGAGGAGCTGATGAACCTTCCTGGGCCTCAGTTTCCTCCTCTGTAACCACGCTTGGGCAGGCAGCCACGTACGATGCTATCATTATGGGTGGCACGCACGCCCTAGAGGAACGGCGCACCCCGCTAAGTGGTGGCGGGTGCCGTTATTTCTCTGGGCCAAGTCCTGGGCTGAGCTGGGCTGTTTTGCTGAAGCAGCAATGGCACCATTAGCAGCAATTACGGAAATGCAGAACCTTGGTAAATATAAGTGCGTAAAACAGATGATTCAGAACTGGGCCGGCCACTACGGAGCCCAGGCTCTGCTCTGCGGCGGGCACCCCAGAGCTCCTGGTCAGAGAGCTGGAAGTGATTGGGCCGACAGGATGTTTCTGATCTGCAAAACCCACTACCCAAAGCAAGCATTTGGACTGACCAGAAGGGTGGCAGTGATTGTCACAAGAATCCCTACCTCTTTCCAATATGTCATCTAGGGGGGTCTTGGGCCCCTCCCAGGAGCAATCTACTCCAGCACCCTGTCCAGCCCTACTTTTGACTCTCAAAAGGCTCATCTGGCTGGGCATGGTGGTGCACGCCTGTAATCCCAGCACCTCAGGAGGCAGAGGCGGGAGGATCGCAAGTTTGAGACCAGAGGCAGTCTGTACAACTTAGCAAGACCCTGTCTCAGGAAGAAGAAAAAAAAAAAAAAGTAAAAAAAATGGGCTGGTGGCGTGGCTCAGTGGTCCAGCACTTGCAAAGCATGCAGGCATAAGGTCCTGGGTTCAACCCCCAGTACCACACACACACACACACACACACACACACACACAGGCACATCCACTGCCTTGTGGTAAAGAATCCAGTGTGCTGGGGAAGCAGGACAGGGCCAGTGTGGCTGTTTTGAGGTAGTGGGCAGGACGCATCAGCACCTTGCTGGGGGCTGTCTGGGCATGAGGTCCTGAGCCCACAGAACCTTCCAGCCAGGGCTCGCGTCCTCTGTGATTCAGCCCCGGTCGCTCCAATTCTGCGGCTCTCCTCCCTGAGCATTTCCACGGATAACTTTTTTTTCAGAGATGCTATTGAAAACTAGAAATTGAGTCATTCTGTTTCCCGGGACCGATTTCTGAGGTCCTGTGTCTTGTCCGGAAGCCTCAGAGTCTAGAGGTCATTGTACTGGCTTGGGACTTCCGTATGTGAGTCCTGGTAGGATCCTGGGTGCTCGCGATCTGTCCGTCCTGGGGAGTGCCCCGCCCTCAGCCCCAGCTCATGCTTCTGGGATCTGAGGACGCTGGTTGGATGATGCTGAGGGCCTTCTCAGGACAGCCATCTGTGTGTTCACTGCTGTGTCGTAGGGGCTGGCTCAGGGCCCAGCCCAGGGAAGATGCTCAGAAAAGGGTCGTTGAATGAATGAGGAATCCTATTGGGCAATGATTCACTCAGCCGCTTTGCTCATTCATTTGCTCACTACCAGAGGATTTTCCATCCACTGCCATCTCTCTCATTATTTGCTGAAAACTTGTTACTGTTAGGTGCTGAGTGGGCTTGACTTAGTGACCCTATGTATACTAGAATGAAACACTCCCTGACACTGTGCCATGCCTGGCACTATGTCAGTGCTTCTCTGCTATTCATAGGGTTTTCAATGGCTGATTGTTTCAGGAGTGGGCTGCCGGGTCCTTCTCCCTAGCCTACAGCACCTGGTGTTCCCAGGTAGTCTACCGTCCAAGGACTAACCAGACCCCACCCAGCTTAGCTTCTGAGATCTGACGGGATTGGACACAGGGGTGGCACAGCTGTAGATGTTGAAAACTTCAATGCTAGAAATAATAGACCGAAAAGGGGCAACGGTTCGTTTGAAGACTTGGCTTATCCATGAATTCTTCCGACTCCCCAGGCCCCCATGACTCCTGAGTGCAGGTGGGAGAGGGGGGCTGGGTGGGAAGACAGCTTGATCCCAAGTCTTCTCATCTTGTGGTTTTGCTGCCCTGCAGGTTTGCCCAAGGGCTGGGAGCTAGATGCCACCCGGGAAGGAGCCATGTACTTCATCAAGTAAGTTGGTGGAGTTTCCTTTCTGATCTGTTTGGTCCTGCTTTCGTCCTTGTCATTGATGTCTTCTAGGGCAGGCTCCCTGATTCAGGGGTCTGGACTTTGCGATTCTAATGGGCTTCCAGGTGATGCTCATGCTGCTGATTTGGGACCACGCTTTTGAGAACCATGAGTCTAGGTCAAAAATTCATCCAGACCAGGGACAACACAGGGTGGTCATGAGGTCTAAAGACATGAACGGTGTGGTTTTATTGTGTTGTAATGAAAAATTGGCTGGCATTTCTTCCATGTATGTGGATGCCCCCACATGGGGCCATTCTGCATGGCGGTGACGGCAGTAGCCACCCTCAGCGCTAAGGGATTTGCTACTTTATGTCACTTGATTCTCACACTACCTAAGGGAAGGAGGGTCTGGTTGGTCACTCAAGGCGTCATCGCTGGCTCTTCGGAGCCACTGCCACAGAAGGATATGGGAGTGTGTGTCTGGGTGTTTCTGCTGGCTTGGGCGACAGCCAGTGGGAATCGCGTTAGGTTTGCTGGGGTGGGGTGGGTGGAGCACTGGGCTGGGCTGCACAGGTGGGAAGGAGAAGATGGTTCGCCAGCGTGGGTTGAGGGAGGGAGGGCGGGGTGGGGAGTGTTGGCTGGACAGGTGTGGGGTGTTCACATGAGGTGATAGGCTGGCAGTGGCAAGGCCACCCTTGTGTCCCTGGAGGGGAGCGTCTGGAGGGGAGGTGTGGGGGTGCTCTGCTTCCTTCTAAGGGGTGGGCCCGTCAGTCTTGCCTCGTCATGAGTGTACTTGTTATGAACTTCACTTGTCATGAAGGTGCCTGGTGGGATTGAACCAGGGGTGCAGAGACCACAGCTATCCGGGCCGAGGTGGTCCACGGCTACCCATGTGGACTCATTTCCTCTGCTTGGCTTTAGTCTCTCTGCCTCCCAGCCAGGCTGCCTCCTGGTCCCTTCCTGGGGCTGAGGCTCGGTGGGCACAGCCCCGTGGGCTCCCTGCCTGCTCCGGCCTCCGATTCTTTAGGGACGGCTGAGCAACGCTGCCCGGCCAGCTCGGGCGCAGGCACTGCCAGAGGGAGCCGCTTGGTGCCACGAGAGGTCATCTTTCTGTTCCCTGCTGCGCCACCAGCCGGCACTTACATCAGCTTGGCTTGGTGACCATATTCTTTTTTTTTGGTGGTACTGGGGTTTGATCCCGGGGCCTCACGCCTGCATGCTTTGCAAGTGCTGGACCACTGAGCTGCACCCCCAGCCCTTTTATTTTTTTTCCTTACTTCCTGAGACAGGGTCTCGCTAAGTTACATAGACTTCCTCTGGTCTCGAACTTGCAATCCTCCTGGCTCTGCCTCCCAAGCCGCTGAGATTACAGACGTGCGCCACCATGCCCAGCTGGTGACCATATTCTTAAAACAAAAACGAAGAACCTTTTTATGAATGATCTGTTTGGGAAATTAGTTTGCTATCACATGATTCTTACAGTCCCTAAAATGGAGCCCAAATCCTTCTTGCTTCAGTTACGAGCTGTTTCTTCTTTTCTCATTCTGTGGAATCCTTCTTAATATTCCTTGATGTACATGTGGTTCTTGGATTGCTTATGAAGCACTTTCACAATGTAGCTTCATCTCATCCATCCTTAAAAACTCACCACCTAAGACGATCTGGTCCTGCCACCCTCTTTCAACTGGCCAGGTACGCTGACTTTCATCCTTCCTTCCATCCATCATGTCAAACCACATCCCCACCTCAGGACCTTTGCACATGCCGTTGCCTCTGCTCAGGAGCACTTGGTCCTATTTCCATCCATCTGGTTCCTACTTGTCAGCTGGATCGAGTGTCATCTCCAAAGAGAGGCCTTTCCTGAGTACTCCCTCTGGAGTTCCTGCCCCTCCTTAGTCACTTTTGGTCTTTTTTTTTTTTAATCGCACCTGCCACCACCTGAAACTTTCAGAAATATACATCTGTTTATTTATTACTGGTGTTCCCCAACTGTCATGTAATCATTGAGAGCAGATTCTGGTTATTTTGTTTTGTATTGTCCTAGAACCTTTGTGGTACATGACAAGAACCCGGTATTTGCTGAAATTAGTGAATAAATAAAAAATGTCGGGATATAAATAACAGAAGCGTAATGCAGCCCTGCTTCAGCTACCATCGGGAGTTCTCTCCTGAGCGCCCCCCATCCTGCCCAATTCAGTGCACACAGATAGGCACTCCACCTTCTTGGCTCCTGCCTCAACCTTTTCAGACGCACACCCAAAGCCAGTCCTTTAGACATCCTCTCCTTTCCCTCCAGCCTCTCCCCTCTCCCCCTGGGACCTGCCATTCCTGATCCACATCTCTCAAGCCACCCACTTACCCTCCCTGTGGCCACGGCCCGAGTCCACGCCCACACGGGTGCTCACGTGGACCATTCTAGCAGCTGATCTCCCTGCCTCCAGGTCAGAAGCCTACAAGAGGGCTTTTTCTGTAATACCGATTTGTTCCTCTCGTTCTCTATTTAAATCCTTCTATGTGACCCATCGGGGCTGGGATTTGGCTCAGTGGGTAGAGCACTGCGCTGCAGTCTCTGAGGTCCCGAGTTCAATTCCCAGAACCGCAAAAATGGGAGAAGGGCCTGGCAATCCACTCCCAAGGCAATCCTGAAACAGTCAGCCATTGAAAACCCTATGAGGGTCGCTATGAGTTGGATACCGACTCGACAGCACCTAACAACAACAACAACATGTGACCCATCACGTGCAGGTAAAATCTAAGCACTTAGAGAGCTTCCTGACCTGGCTCCCACCCTCCCACCCAGCTTAGCCCACACAGTCCCCAGCTTGCTCTTTCTGCTCTCCCATAGCCTCACCAATCCACTTCCACATGCCCAGGCCCGTGAGCGCTCCCTCTCCAGTATCAGGGCTGTGAGCGCTAATTTTCCTTCAAGACCTGTCCACAGCGTCCCTTCTCCAGGGGAGTCCAGCTACATCTTGATTGTCGATACAGGTGTCATTTTCCTCTGTCAGTAATGCTCCAATCCAAGCAGGCGCCAAGGCCACTGGAGGGTTTGTTGAGGGACCGATTGCTGGGCTTTCTGGGGTTTCTGATTCAGGGGTTTGGACTTTGCGAGTCTAACAGGCTTCCAGGTGATGCTCGTGCTGCCGATCTGGCACCATGCTTTCGACAACCATGAGTCTAGGTCAAAAATTTATCAAGGCGAGCCGGGCGCAGTGGCGCACGCCTATAATCCCAGCGGCTTGGGAGGCGGAGACAGGAGGATCACAAGTTCGAGACCAGAGGCAGTCTGTGTAACTTAGCGAGACCTTGTCTCAAAAAATAAAAAAATGGGCTGGGGCACAGCTCAGTGGTCCAGCACTTGCAGAGCATACAAGCACAAGGCCCTGGGTTCAACCCCCAGTACTGCCAAAAAAAAAAAAAAAAAAAAAATTGTCAAGGCCAGGGCCAACACAGGGTGGTCATGAGGTCTGGAGACATGGACAGTGTGGTTTTATTGTGTTGTAATGAAAGAGTGGCTGTCATTTCTTCTGATGGGGCCATTCTGCATGGCGGTGGCAGCCTCAGTGCTAAGGGCTTTGCCACATTGTCACTAGCTCCTCACACTACCTAAGTGAAGGAAGTGCTGTCCCTAAGTGTTTAACAAGTAAAGAGAAAGCACAGATGTCCGGGAGCCTGCAGCAAGCCCAGCTGGGAGGCAGCCTGGCGTCTGTGTGACTTCCCAGGCTGTGTGCCTGGCATCATGCCACAGCTGCCCCTCGGCATCCCGGGGCCTGGCTTGGACAAGGGAGGTGCTTAGCGGATCCTTGCTGAATGAGTGAGCGAATGACTGCCCCCCGGCTCCCTGTCTGCACAGCTCTCTGCACAACCAGTTCCCGCCAAAGTTATGCCATTTGGTTGGTGGGTGATTAGAAACTCTGAGGACTCCAGGTGTTGTTTGTTATTGCTAGGTGCCGTCGAGTTGAGTCCGACTCATAGCGACCCTCATAGGGTTTTCAATGGCTGATTGTTTCCCAATTGCCTAGGGAGTGGATTGCCATGTCCTTCTCCCATTTTTGTGGTGCTGAGAATTGAACCCGGGACCTCAGAGACTGCAGTACAGTACTCTACCAACTGAGCTAAATCCCAGCCCACTCCAGGTGTGGACCCCAAGAAATAACAAAAGTCATCTATCCAGACAACCTGGGGAGCTATTTTTTCTTCTAGTGTGAGTCAAATTTCAATGAGCAAATGTCAACATTTGCCCAGGATCAAACAAGTATGATCCTGGCCGGGGTGGGGGGGGGGGTAGGAAGCCTGTCCTTCGTGATGTTTGGGAAGCGATTTTCAGGGTCCTCATGACTAATATGTTGCTCCAGTGGGCTGTGGTTCTGGAGGTGTCATTCCCATAAAAGGCAGTGGGGAGAAAAGAGAAAAAAAAATTATAAAGGGAAAAGATAAACAGAGATGGGCATAGTGGCTCACGCCTGTAATCCCAGCCACTCGGGAGGCGGAGACAGGAGGATCACAGGTTTGAGGCCAGAGGCAGCCTGTGTAACTTAGTGTGACTCTGCCGCAGCCCAGTGGGTAGAGCACTTGCAAAGTGAGTGCCAAGCCCTGGGTGCAACCCCTGTTGTTGTTGTTAGGTGCCATCGAGTCATAGCAACCTTCATAGCGACCCTGGTAGGGTTTTCAATGGCTGATTGTTTGGGGGTTGCTTTGGGAGTGGACTGCATGTCCTTCTCCTGTTTTTGAGGTGCTGGGGATCAAATATGAGTCCTCAGAGAGTGCAGAACAGCACTCTACCAACTGAGCTAAAGCCCAGCCCCATAGGTGCAACCCCTAAGTACCACACACAAAAAAGTTGTTGTTGTTGTTAGGTGCCATTGAGTCGAGTCCGACTCATAGCGACCCTATGTACAGCAGATCAAAACACTTGCCGATTCTGTGCCAAGCAAATGATCTTATTTATGTTTAAGCCCATTGTTGCAGACACATTATTGTGTCAATCCATCCGGTGGAAAGTTTTCCTCTTTTGCGTTGACCTGCCGCTCTCCCAAACGTGATGTCTTTCTCTAGGGATTGATCTCTCCTGACTACATGTCTGAAATATGTAAGACGCAGTCTGGCCATCCTTGCTTCCAAGGAGCACTCTGGTTGCACTTCTTCTAGGACAGATCTGTTGGCTCTTTTGGCAGTCCATGGTATTTTTAATAAACGTCTCCAGCACCATAATTCAAAAGCATCAATTCTTTTTCTGTCTCCCTTGTTCAATGTCCAGTTTTCACAACCATATGATGTGACTGAAAATACCATGGCATGAGTCAGATGCACCTTCGTCTTCAGTGTGACTTCTTTGCTTTTCAATACTCTAAAGAGATCTTTTGCCACAGCTTTTCCCAGAGCAATGCGTCTTTTGATTTCTTGACTGCTGCTTCTGTGGGTGTTGATTATAGAGCCAAGCCAAGCAAAATCTTGGAGAACCTCAATCTTTTCTCCATTTATTGTGAAGTTGCGTGCTGACCCAGTCATAAGGATTTTTGTTTTGTTGATGTTTAGTTGCAACCCGTATTGAAGGCTATGATCTTTGATCATCAGTAAAAGCCCATAGCTGGCCTGTGTGCACTTACTACATAAATCCACAAGGGGGCACCAGAGCACACACGATTGGTGCTGCCAGGCCCTCTAGGGTTTGCGGCATAGTTACCCACAGATCCTCCCCAGATTTATGGGGAGTGGGTGGGGCCATCTTCACCCTCCCCTGCCACACCTCAATTCCTGTGGCTCTGTTGGACATCCTTCTGAGGTGTGAGGCCGGCTCTGTAACGCCCATTCCTGACCTCCAGGGCATCCTTTCTATGGCTCTTGTTTCCTCCCTGCTTCCTACGTGAGCAGCCTGCCCGTTCCGTCTCCAAGACGCCCCTCTTTTTCATCAGAGTTGGCAGGGCAGGGATGTGAACCCCAGAGCCACACCCCAAAAACCCTGCTGCTCCTCCACCCAGGAGCCCCACCCAGCCGTGTCACTCCTTATTCTTTCTCACTTGAATGCTTCCTCCAGGAAGCTGCCAGGTGTGCACCTGGGCCTCTGGGCACCCGTGAGCTGCCAGCACCAGGCCAGGGCTGCAGGGAGGCAGAGACGAAGGAGTCAGTCAGGGCCCTGCCCCTGGGCGCTCAAGGGCTGAGCAGGAAGACCCAGGTGACTCCTGGAGGCCGTGCCCCGTGCTGAGAGTCTGAGCAGGTGCCAACCTGTGGGTCCCCAGAGGAGGTGCCATTGGCAGTGAGGCGGAGCCACCAAGAGCTGTTTTGTTGTCTCCAGACCCAGTGGAGGAGAGAAGGGACAGGGCAGCAATTCTGGTACAGTGGCTATACCAGCTGTGTCCTCAGAAAGACAAACAATACACCATGATGATAAGGAAAAAGACAGACAGCCGGGCGTGGTGGCGCACACCTGTAATCCCAGCACTCGGGAGGCTGGGGTAGGAGGATCGCAGAGAGCATGAGGCCAGGATCGCCAAGAGTATGAGGCCATCTTGGGCTGCGTAGCAAGACCCTGCCTCAGAAAACAGACAAAGCAATCCAGCAAAAAAAGAAAAAAATCAAAAAACAAAACAAAAAAATAGGAAAAGAAAAGGACGAAAGAAAAGAAAAAGCAAAGAGAAAAATAAACCAAACCCAGAAAGCAAGAATGAGGCAGCTGAGGAGCAAGGCCGTGAGTGGCCTGAGCTGCAGAGACCCCCATCCGCAGCTGAGCACAGCGGAGGCCCAGCAGCGACGCTGAGGCCCAAGGCCGCTGCACTGGCCTGGGAGGGCGCTGGGGCTGAATCGCACACAGTCCATCAGAGATGACCACTCGGGCCCTGCCCCAGGGTGGTGCATTCTGGAGGGAGGGAGGCCCAGGTGCCCGGCTCCCAGGGTGAGGGGTGGGCACCGAGGGCCAGGGAGTCCATCAGTGTAGTGGCCACCGCGACCGTGTGGTGGGGAGCGGTGATGAAAATGTAAGGGTGTGACATGTTCAGAGACTGACAGTGACCTCGAAGCTGGACTTGGCCCCTGAGCCAGAGGGCCATGGAGTCCCTACAGAGAGGCAGGACCGCAGAGGAGCTTCCTCCAGATTCCTCCGTCCCTCTCTGCCCCCAGCCTTCCCCAGGCGCCGCTGCCCCTCTGCCAGGCTGACGGGGGAGGAACTTCAATTTGCCACAGGGCCTTCGCTGTCTCTGCTCCACCCTGCCTGTCCTCGCTGGCACCCCAGACCCTCGAGCCGCATCCCCCGCCTCACTCACTCCCCAACACTCAGGCGCTGTGACCACGCCAGTCCCCCTTGGGCCTCTCACGCCCTGAGCCCCCCGAGTCGCCAGGACCCAGGGATCGCCTGCAGCCCTGGCCCCGTCTGTCAGGAAGGAAGCTGCTCAGCAGGCCGTCTGTCAGCTCCCTGTCCAGCTGCCCACAAACTGAGCAGGATGCGGGCTTCGGTCTCTGTCCCCTTGCTGGCTCTGTCCCCAGGACAGGGAGCG
Source organism: Pedetes capensis (assembly GCA_007922755.1). Taxonomy (NCBI): domain Eukaryota; kingdom Metazoa; phylum Chordata; class Mammalia; order Rodentia; family Pedetidae; genus Pedetes; species Pedetes capensis. Next base: position 83,105 of record VMDO01007860.1, read on the forward strand.
GGTAGCCTATAACAGAAACAGGGCCAACTCTATGTGGGTCGCACGCCTCCGGGTCTGGCCTGGAGGTTCAGACGGGCAGCGCTGCCGCGCACACAGCTACGAAACACAATTCACTCGGGACCCTCGGGTGTGGGGCACGGACTCCTGCGGCCCTCGGGATGCCGGCGGAGATGGGTGCTGTGTCTCTCCCCCCACCTACTTTGCTCCAGCAACATCTCAAGACCATAGCCCCCGCAGAGCCCCTATTCTCCTGCAGCCCGGAAGCAGACTCTGCCCGGCCTGTGCAGGGCAGTCCTGCCAAGTCCTAGAGAGCGGGACAGGTGAGCTGGGCCTGATCCGTCCTGCCTGGCATCCGGTTCTTGCTCATAGCTTCCCTGCCCCTTCAGCCCGTGGCTTTCCCGGAGCCAGTGAGGGTTGGTCCAGCACCCCAGCTGGCTGGGGGACGGGGAGCGGGAGGCCTGTAGCAGAAACAGGGCTACAGGCCTGTTGCCTGAAGCCCTTCTGCCTGTGGCTGTCAATAACGCAGAACACAGGGGCCCCTGGCTTGGCTAGTGTCCTCGATGGTCACCAGAGACTAGTTTGGGCTGAGGCCTGGGAGATTCTGGTGTGGTATCAGGGGCTCCAGCTCTCTCCCAATGTTGTGCCTTGAATTCATTGTGTTGGGGGGATGTGGAGGCACTGGGGCTCTGGCCAAGCCCCCTGACACCCAGGGCCGTGCCTCTGTCTGGGAGGGACAGCTCAGAGCGGAAAGGTGGCCATGAGGCAGCTGGGTGTGTGAGACCCCAGCGTGGTGCCAGACCCCTGGGCATTTCTAGCTCCCAGCAGCCTCTTGCGGGAGGGCTCTCAAATGCAGTTCCTGCAGCCGCTGGCCCCATCCCCTTTGGGGAGCAGCCTCGTCCCAGCTGTGGGAGGCCAGGGGGGTGTCCTCCCCTGGGGCCGGTCGCGAGGGTGATTCACAGCTTGTCACTGGTGCAGATGGAGTTAAGCCTTTTCGGGGGACTGTTTACTCCTGATCCTAAGTGACAGCTTGGGGAGGGAGCGTCACGTGTCCCTGAAATCCCCACGGGAGCCCATGGAGCATGCCCAGCTGCCGCTGCCTGGGAAAGATGCTGGGTCCCGCAGTAACCGCGACAGCATCCTCCCCCTGTGCCAGGGACCTGCCAGCCGGGGAGATGACTGATTAGATCAGACCAGATCCAGCAGCCTGCTCTTCCGAAGGTGGCCCCGAGGGGTGGGGGAGGCAGGACCCCAGCTGGCCTGGGCTGGGGGAGGGGCGCCTTGAGGCCTCGGAGTTACGGCTCTCGGCGTGGGACCGCACCTCGAAGCCGCCGGTGAGTCTGTTTCGATGCAGCAGATCCAAGAGTGGGAGGAGGAGGAAGAGGAAGGCTGGGCTCAGGTCCGGGCTGGCAGCCGCCGGCCGCCGTGTGAACCCCGGCTGTGTCACTGCTGTGCGGCTGCCTTCTCCATCCTCAGCCTTGGCAGCCTCGCCTGGGGATCGCGGATGCCGAGCATGCTAATTATAGCCGTCTCCGCGCCCCCACCCCCTCCAGAATCCCCGGTTGAGGGCCAATGCTGTCAGAATTGATTACATCTGAATTGCACCCCCCAGAGGCTGGTGGCTTTGGGGCTGCCGGCCTCCAGGGGTAGGGGAGTGGGGGGCGCCCGGCTGGAGCACAGAGCCAGCCCCACCTAGCCTCGAATCAGCCAGAAGGAATGAGTTGAAGACCCTAGAAAGGGGAGGTGCAGGGAGCCCCAAAAGTCAGGCTCAGGCCAGCCCTGGGAGCCCACCTTCCTCCATGAGAGGGGTCGGAGGGTCTCTTTCTGGTGGACCAGAGGTTGAGGCCAGGGCAGTAGAGGCTCTGGGGTCCCTGGCTCAGTGGGGAGCTCAGGTTCCAGGGTGGTGGCAAACGAGGCAATGGCCCTGGTGATGGTGGACAAAGCTGGCTACTGAGGGCCCTGGGGGAAAGGAGCGGGGGAAGGAAGGAGACAGGAACCCAGCCAGACCTGGGGGAGGCCCTGTAGGGCCGGGTGAGGAGGGAGGGCTGCAGGCTGGGGAAGGGGGAGGAGGATTTGGGCCCAGAGGCAGTGTGGCTGGGCAGTTCCTCCCAAATCCCTCCGGACGATGGCCCTCCATCTGGCAGCTTGGATGGCGCACCCCACCGGGCCTCCTGCATGCAGGGGGGAGGGGGCACGGAGCCCTGGTTGGCCTGTCTCTGCCTGCGCCCCCTGCCCAGATGGCCCTGCAAATCCCCTGTGGAAGCCGGGGAGCTTTCTGATGCGTGCCTGTCCAGGCTGCAGAGTCCCCTTGCTGCTGCCTTTTAGCCTGGGCAGAAGCTGAGCGGATCCTCTTGGTGGAGTGGGGGTGGGCGGGAGGCCCCTCAAGGCGGCCTGAGGCTGGGGGTGGGGGCTGGCTCCAGGAGGCAACAGCAGGAGGGGCCCCCGGTGCCCTGCCTGGCACGGCCACGGGGCTTTCCTTGCGGAAACAAGGGGTTTCTGTGTCTCTGCACCAGGGCGCAGTCCTGGGCCGCGGATATGAATTATTAACAGTCCTTGGCGTCCCAAGCAGCGCGAGGCGAGGTGATAAATGTGTTAGCGTGGGAGTGTGATTAATCCCTGCGGCCGCTGCATGGGCTGGAGACAAAGGGACCCCCCTCTTCTGCTGCTTTTTTTCTGGGTTCGGCTTCTTTTCCTTTTTCCCCTGTAAGGCAGTGGCGCAGGATGGTGCAGGATGCGTTTCATACATAATTACTTTTATCGTGTCTGCCCGGATGATTGAGTTGGATTCTGCCTGCCTGGTGTAAATGAAGTAATTACAGAGGAAGTCAGGGAGCCTGGGCTGCCATCACGGGCCCAGCAGGGCCGTGGCCTCAACAGAGGGAGCTCTTGCGGCCCAGGGGGTGGCCTGGACTGCACCCCAGTCAGGGTGGAGGTGTCAGTCCGAGCTGGGCAAGCTGCGGTCCTCTGGGCCAGTTTCTTCACTGCCTTCCTCTGTGGCCTGTTGTGACAGTTGATGAGGTCATTGGCAAGCTCCTGGCACATCCATGTGGGCCCATGGGCAAGGCAGGAGGAAGGTGGGCACTGCACTGGGGAGCGCGTGGCTTGCGGATAGGGCCATAGCTGCAGGGCTAACAGCTGGCTGCCCAGCTCTGCTCTGCAAGCCGGGGCTGCCATCCAGAGTCCCCGCTCTGGTCCTGATTCTCTGAAGCCACACAAAATGTGTCAGCTCTGTCTTTCACATGCAGATAAAAATGGCTTCCTTCTTGGCAAAATAGCGTACAACGGTCTGTGTGTGGACAAAATGCATCTTGTTTTTGTTTGGTGCCGTCAAGTCGGTATCCGACTCATAGCGACCCTTCATACAAGGAGAAACACTATTGTCAGTGCTTCTCTGCTGTTCATAGGGTTTTCAATGGCTGATTGTGTTTTGGAAGTGGGTTGCCGGGTCCGTCTCCCAAGCCTACAGCACCTGGTGTTCACAAGCGGTCTCCCATCCAAGTACCAACCAGGCCCAACCCTGCTTAGCTTCTGAAATCTGATGGGATTGGATGCCACAGGGCTAAGGCTGCAGGCTGTAATGCATCTTAGTAGCCAGTTTCTGTATTGGACACTTACGTTATTAGCCTTGTTTGCCCTTTACAAATAAGCACAGTATAAACTCATTTTGTTCATAAGTTTTTTCTTTTTTACCTGTATTTTGGGTTCTTCCCTCAGGATAAATCCCAAGTCATAGAATTAGTGTGATAGAGGGTATACATTTAAAAACTTACTATTCTGTGAGTATAAAAGTACTAGCTTTTATACTCACAGAATAGAAATAAAAGTAATAGCTATGTAGTAGCTGGGTGCTGTGGTGCAGGCCTGTAATCCCAGCGACTCAGGAGGCTGAGGCAGGAGGATGTTGAGTTTGAGGCCAGAGGCAGCCTGCGTGATTTAGCAAGACCTTCTTTCAAAATGAAAAAGTAGAAAAAGGGGCTGGAGGTGTGGTTTAGTGGCAGAGCACTTGCCTAGCATGTGTGAAGCCCTGGGTTCAACTCTCTAGCACTGCATAAAAAGAACAGTTATAGTGTTCATTAAAGGTGTAGAAAAGAGCCGGGTGTGGTGGTGCAGGCCCATGATCCCAGCACTCGGGAGGCTGAGGCAGGAGGATTGACTCGAGTTCAAGGCCAGCCTGGGCTACACAGCAAGTTCCAGGACTGCCTGGGCTACACAGTGAGACCCTGTCTCAAAAAACAAAAAACAAAAAAACAAACAAACAAACAAAAAAAAACACTAAATGAAAATGTAGAAAAGCATATTAAGAAAAGTTTAGCCGGGCGCGGTGGCGCATGCCTGTAATCCCAGCGGCTCGGGAGGCAGAGGCAGGAAAATCGCAAGTTCAAGACCAGAGACAGTCTGTATTAATTTAGCGAGACCCTGTCTCAAAAAAAAAAAGGTGAAAAAATGGGCTGGGGGTGCAGCTCAGTGGTCCAGCACTTGCAGAGCATGCAAGTGCGAGGCCCTGGGTTCAATCCCCAGTGCCGCAAAAAAAAAAAAAAAAAGTTTAAAACTACCCATAATTCTTACAGAGATTTGATGTATAATTCTAACATTTTAGTGTGTGTGTGTGTGTGTGTATTTTATGGATTCATGCACAGACATGTGACTAGATTTGATTGTTATTATTTATTTATTTTTGAGATAGGGTCTCATCACATACCCCAGGCTGGCCTGGAACTCTCCATCCTTCTGCCTCCCAAGTGCAGGGAATAATAGGCATGCACCACCATGGCCGGTTAGATTTAAAATATATATATTTTTTCAGTACTTGTGGGTTGCACATATTTTGCAAGTGCTCTACCACTGGGCTGCACCCCCAGCCCATTTTTTATTTTTTTTTACCTTGAGACAGGGTCTCACTAAATTACACAGGCTGCCTCTAGCCATGAACCTGTGATCCTCTGCCTACGCCTCCCGAGTCACTGGGATTATAGGCGTTAGCCACCGTGCCTGGGCTAGATTTAAACATTTTTATAAAGAGCTTTTTAATTAAGGGTGAATACTCCATATTTACAACAGTATGCAAGATGTTCATTTAACAAATACAGTTGTTCAAATCTTTGGCTGGCGATTAGCCTATTCATTCAAATTCACCTTGGGTGGCAAGGTCATTTTTCTGATTTTGTTTGGTTCCCTGGTCCTCAAGAGCATCAGTGGCTATGAGGTGACTGCAAATAAGTCTACTTCTTCCACCTGAAACTGGGGTTGCCTCGCTGGGGGATTGAAGCTAGTGGTAGTGGAGAAAGC
>VMDO01007861.1:0-32261 GCA_007922755.1 Pedetes capensis
TTCTTTTTTTTTTTTTTTTTTTTTTTTTTTTTTTTTTTTTTTTTTTTGGCGGTACTGGTGATTGAACCCAGGGCCTCGCGCTTGCATGTTCTGCAAGTGCTGGACCATTGACCTGTACCCCTAGTCCATTTTTTTTACTTTTTGAGACAGGGTCTCGCTAAGTTACGCAGACTGCCTCTGGTCTCGAACTTGTGATCCTCCCGCCTCCCCCTCCCGAGTCTCTGCGATTACAGGCGTGCGTGACCACGCCCAGCGCTTGTTCATCTTTTGTTACAGGTATATATTGAGTGTTGCAATTTTAATACTTAAAGTGTATGCATATCTTTTGGCACCCTCTGTTACTTTTGTCCTATTGTCTTCTTTTTTAGGGGACTCTTCTTTTACCGATATTGGACTTCATTTCTGTCTACCAAGTCTTCTACTTCTTTGTTTATGTTTTCTAAACTGTTTCTCCTCAGTTCTTCATTCTAGATACTTGGTCTTCATCTGAGTCTAGTCTATTATAAATGTATTCATTATGTTCTTAAGTTTAATTATTGCATTTATTAGTTTTCTTTCTGTGTGTGGTCTTTTAAGTCTTTTCAGTAGTTTCTGGTTGCCTCCTAAAATGTTCTCTGTTGTCTTGCCCCTCCTTCCCCTTTCTTTAAACACAGTAAGCATAGTTATTTTAAAGTCTGTGTCTTATACTCTAATATCTAGAGTCTTTGTGGATCATTTCTATTTATTTATGGTAGTTTTAAGTCATATTTTCTTGTTTCTTCATGTAACATTGTGTTCTGGCCATTGTATTTCAGAAATTATTTCTTGAATCAATTTGAGGCTGAGGTTTTCTGTGAGGGCTATTGTTGGACTCTACTCTTCTCCCCTCCCCTCCTCTTCTCTCCCCTTTCCTTCCCTCCCCTCCTCTCCTCTACTCTTCTTTTTTCTTTTATTTGCAATACTTGGAGGCAGAACCCAGGGCCTCACACATATTTAGCAAGTGCTCTACCACTGGACTGTACCCCTAGTCTCTTTTTTGAGACACATTCTTGCTAAATTATGCAGGCTGCCTCTGGCCTTCAACTCAAAATCCTCCTGCCTCAGCCTCCTGAGTCACTGAGATTAGAGGTGTGTGCCACTGCACTCAGCTCATTTTTTAACCTCTCCCACAAATTATTTGTATCCTTTTTGTTTGGAAATATATTATTCTGCTGTTACCTGAGAGACTTAGTGGAAGAAATTATAGCTGTATAAAGATTTCATGTCTTATTTGTAGATCTCCTTTTAATTTAAAAAGTTGTGTGTTTTATAAAGTTAGAAGTTCATCCACTGTGTAATTGTCTTGATTTCTCGATCATAAAGGTTCTGTCCCCGGTGAGCAGATCTTAACTCTCTCTTTGACCATGTGAAATAGGACAGTCTGCAGTATTTTGTGGCCGTTCTGGAAAACAGCTGAAGCGTTGCCATAGCAGCCAGCCAGGAATGCTGCTGGACAGCTGGTCCCGCATGGTGAAGAGCCTGAACGTGTCGTCCTCAGTGAACCAGGCTTCCCGACTGATCGATGGCAGCGAGCCCTGCTGGCAGTCCTCCGGGTCGCAAGGAAAGGTAGGGCTGTGTCAGGAAGTGCTTCCGTTGAGGGGGTTTGCATTTTAGACTTTTAGAGTGAACTTTGAAGGGCATATAGTTTTGCTGATGACACTCATTTTATATTTCAGTTCATAAATTATTGTAGAAATATGCCACGTAGTTTTATTTTCAGATTCTAAACAGTGTTAAACAGGTAGCATTTTACCTAAAGGGCCAATTGATTCAAAGAGATGGCTGGGTTCCTGTATACAATGTATGAATCCTAGGTCTCCTTCTTTTCAGAAGCTTTTCTGACAGCCTGGCAGAGCTGTCTTTGGAGGGATCTTGTGATTGCCCTGCTGTTGGGCACAGAGGACAGACTTGGGGATAGGCCGTTTTCTCCCCTGGGCTCTAGTTTTTTTGTCCCTTGTTCTTGTTGGTCTAAAGGGACCACTGTGGCCAGCAGTCTATCACTGTTCATTTCTGGGGCTCAGCATGAGACTGTTCCCAAACAGCAAGTGATGGGGAGGCACCCTTCTGTTTCTAGCAGGGTCAGGGGACACTCTGCCTCTCGTGCCTCATTTTTTATCTTAAAAATCTCATGTAAATTCAAGCTATTTCGTGGCTAAAGTTTTCTGAGCCCATGTCTTTGTATTTTCAAGCATTGGATTCGCTTGGAGATCTTCCCGGATGTTCTTGTTCACAGACTGAAGATGGCGGTGGACCCCGCTGACAGCAGCTACATGCCTTCCCTGGTGGTCGTGTCAGGTACTGAATGGCTTGCCCACCAAGAAGAGCCTCTGTCCTGTATGGGACACCGCTGTTTGATTCCATTTACCTTTCTTCCAGGTGGAAATTCCCTCAACAACCTAATTGAGCTGAAGACCATCAACATCAACCCCACCGACACCACAGTGCCCCTCCTCAGCGACTGCACGGAGGTAGGTGGCCGGGCTCCCTCTCCCTCCAGTGATCAGAAAATGACGAGGGAGGCAGTGTGGCGGTTTCTGTGATAGTGCGAAGTCCAGTTTTTCTCCCTCTTAATTAAATAACGTATCGTATTTGCTTTACATTTTGTGCATTTTGACGTTATTTCAGCAGGTTTTTTTCCCCCACAACTTAAATTTGCTGATTATCAGATCAGCTTGAAGAGGAGACAGTTTCAATGTGCTGTCTTTGTCCTTGGTACTTAGCAGAGGTCTCGGGGCCTCAGATTGAAGCCGTGATGGCGCCTGCATCTGCTGTGTCCATTAAGTTTCTTTCCATTTGCGGTGGTTTTTCTGACCGTGAGTGTGGCTTTGAAATCGGTTTTTAGTTGTCACCCTTGAACTCAAGGCTGAACTTGTCAGGTGGGAGAAACCTTTCAGTCTGTAATAAAACTACTTTCAGAATGAATCCACGTTCACTCACTCACTCATTTATTATTGTGAGGCCTCCTTTAAACAGTAAACACTACAGGTCAGTGAGATTCTGTCTCTCATGTCCTCTAGTAACTTTTCCTCACAGGCCACATGCACCGTTTGAGGCATTAAGTATACTTAAAGGAAATAAAGACAATTTCTTGTACTCTTTGTACTGCTTTGTGAACACTAGTTTAATTGTTACAGCGATGGTAGGTAAAAAGTTTAATTTTTTTTGTGTGTGTGTGGTATTAGGGATTGACCCCAGGGCTAGGCAAGCCCTCTCCCACTGAGTTACATCCTTAGCTCTACCCCTTTTTTAAACTGTTATTTCAAGACAGGGTCTTGCTAAGTTAGGCAGGCTACTTCTGGCCTTGAACCTATGATCCTCCTGCCTCAACCTCCTGTAGTTGGCTGAAGTCTCAAATGCTTGATTTTTTATTTATCCAACGTTTATTACAGGCCAGGACTTCATTGTTAAGGTATTAAATGCAATTCACCCTTCATTCATTTCCCCCTGGTGCTGGGTGTGAAACCCAGGGTCTTGAGACTATTAGACGTGTACTTTGTCACTGATTGCTCTACTGTTCATTCTTTTTTTAAAGGCTTTATTTTATTTTTAATTGACAATAGTATATACTTATGGTATACAATGCAGTATTTCATTACATGTACAAGTTACAGAATGATCAACTTAGTCTAATTAATACATTTATCATCTCAAATACCCATCATTTGTTTGTGATGAGAACATTAAAAATCCTTGTCTATTTTGAAATCTATAATACATTGTTGTTGACTGTACTAATTCTTGAATGTCTTTGAACTATATTGTGATATATTGATTAGTTAATAATTATTGCCAGTGGTGTTAATAAATGAGTAAGTGCCCCGGCCCGTGGGGCTGTTCAACAGGGACCTAGAGTAGGGGGCGAATGAATGAGAGAGAGACAAGAGACACAAAGAATGAGAGCAAGACAGGCTGTCTGATCAAGCTCCAAAGTCTTTAATTTTTTGCTGTAGCTCATATACACACGGGAGGGGGAGGTACCAAAATGTTACAAGGGTCAGGGACTTTCCGTTCTTCCTGTAACCCTGACAACTGCTATCAGGTGGTAATCTCAGCTCAAAGGTCACAATGCCCTGTGACTCAACATCCGCTATTTCCTGTGACTCAACATGCGCTATTTCCTGTGACTCGGCATCCGCTATTTTCACCACATCCTGCACTTTTCCATCAGGGTATCTTGTAAAAGGTTACTTATGGCCTTGGCTCCCGGCATCTCCTCCCTTTTAACAATTTAAAAAGAGGTATTTATTGAGGGTGGGGAATGTGAATCTCTTATCCTCTGGTAAGTGCGCTTTAACCAGCGGGGGGGAAGTATTGACCTGAATCCTCCCTGATTAGGACAAAGGCCCTTGGTGTCTTTTTGGGGAGGAGAGGCAGGACCAGAATTTTGAGAATTTGACACCAACCTCTATGCAATTCAGGTTTGCTTCTCAGGGGACTCAGAGATGGACTAGTGGTCCTCCCCTTGCGGTGCTCAGCCTCGCACCCCTTGTCTGGTGCCCACACCACGCCGGTGCTGGCGTATATAGTTCTGAGTTCTATATAGCTCCTAAAGGAGGTCTTTCACCCTCAGGTTCCGCCAAGCCTCTGTCAAGCCAGATCGAGTCTATGATAATATACCTGTAGGGGCCTTGATGCCAGGGAGTCAGTCTGTTGTTTTATGAAATTTATAATTTTGTTAAATATAAAGGGTCCCAATGTGACCATCAATAAAAGGCTAATCAAGGGTCCCACAAGGGGCATCAAGAGAGAAAACATAGAAGATTTCCACCAAGTTATCAGCTGCGGCAGAAAATTTTTATAGGTGATCGTGGTCCACAGGAGTGTCACCAGCAGTTTCATCTTCATTGTTGACCTGTGGGAGAGAAAACAAACCATTCTCAGGGAGGTTGGCACCCCCTGGATTTGAGTTATTATTGACTGATTTTATTAGTCTTTCGGGTAGCCATCTGGCCGACCCCTCATTTTGGTCATAAATGCAAGGTGAACCTCTTCCCCAAATGAGGACCGGATCTGGTCCATTCCATCTATAAGTCAGGGGATCTTTCCACATTAGAGTGGCAAAGCTTTTCTTAGTTTCTGGATGCCAGAGGCGATCAGTGGCAGATTTGCCATGGGTGTCTAAGCTGAGAAAATTAATGACAAACAGGGCATGGTGGAGAATATTTCTGGGGGACCCTTTTTGAGGGTATAGGTCTCCCCTCTTTAACTTGTAAAGTGTGTTTTTAATGGTTTGATGGGCACGTTCAACAATGCCTTGTCCTTGGGGGTTGTAGGGAATGCCAGTAACATGTTTAATCTGTAGCTGTCGACAAAAGGTTTGAAACTTTTGTCCAACATAGCCAGGGCCGTTACCAGTTTTAATGACCTTAGGCGTACCCATGACAGAAAGGCAATTAAGTACATGGGCTATAACATTTTTTGAAGTCTCTCCAGTATGTAAGGAGGCAAAGATGAATCCACTAAATGTATCAATGGTAACATGAAGATATTTAAGTTTACCAAATTTGGGGAGATGGGTGACATCCATCTGCCATATTTCATTGGGTATCAGGCCCCTGGGGTTGACACCTAACTGGAGAGTGGGCGACAGGGTAACACAAGCAGGACATTGTTTAACAATTTGGCGGGCTTATTCGCGGGTGATCTTAAAAAGTAAACGTAAGGTTTGGGCATTTAAATGGTGAAGAGCATGGCTTTTTTGAGCTAATTCTATAGAGCTGGAGAAGCCTGGAAAAATCAAACGAGTGGCAGTACCTGCACAGGCATTACCCTTAGACAGGGGGCCGGGTAATTCAGTGTGAGCCTGAAGGTGGCCAATTTTTATCTGAGATTATTGTAGCATCAACTCCCGTGTCTATGAGTCCTTCAAAACTTTTACCATCTAATTTTAATTTAAACAGCGGTCTATCTTGGGTGATCTGTTGAACCCAATGTGTATCTGAGGAACCAAAATTGTCTACGCCTCGGGAAGCCTTTAAAAATTGTTGATTAAGTCCAGCACATTGTATTTGAGCCAGGAAGGCGCGCGGGGACGCAGGGCGCGCAGCCGAGCGGAGCCACTGCTCGCTGGCGCTGTGCCCGGGTGAGTGCGCAGGAGGCGCTGGGCCTGAGCCCTGCGCCCCGCCGGGCTCCTGCCCTGCGCCCCGCCGGGCTCCTGCCCTGCGCCCCGCCGGGCTCCTGCCCCGCTCTCGCCTCCACCCGGGGACCACGTTGGCCTTTTGTTGCCGAACGTCCTTTCTTTCAGAGCTTTGTGCAGCTATGGAAATTTCACCACTGGGAGGGGGGATTTTTTTTTTGTAAGATTTCCTCTCCTTTTTTTATAACCTTTTTTAGTTCTGGGGAGAATCTCGACACCTGAAGAATATCATTAATTAAGTTCCAATAAGAGAAAACCTGAACTGGGACCCTTTCGGGTCCAAAAGTTTTATAATAGTCTTTAAAACAATCACCTACTCTTGCCCATCTAGTTTCATCAATGCTACCTTCTAGGGAAAACCAAGGACAAATGTCATTAACAAAAACAAAAAATTTCCTTCTTTTTAACCCGAGTCCCTCGTGTCTTGAGAGATTCCTTGCTTAATGCTTGTCCCATAATTGCCTCGCTTTTCTCTTACCTTCCTGGATCAATCTCACAGCAGGCGACTGTGGTGATCCCTATGCAGATCTTCACTCACTCCCACGTGGCTGCATGGGAGCAGTGATCCAATGCGGATCTTCACTCGCTTCTGCACCTCTGCGTGGAAGCGGCAATCCTTGAGTATGCGGCCAACTTCAGGGAGCGAGGTTCATTTGGACCCCAAACCCTCGAGCCCCACGTTGAGGCGCCAACTGCCCCGGCCCGCGGGGCTGTTCAACAGGGACCTAGGGTAGGGGGCGAATGAATGAGAGAGAGACAAGAGACACGAAGAACGAGAGCAAGACAGGCTGTCTGATCAAGCTCCAAAGTCTCTGATTTTTTGCTGTAGCTCATATACACACGGGAGGGGGAGGTACCAAAATGTTACAAGGATCAGGGACTTTCCGTTCTTCTTGTAACCCTGACAACCACTATCTGGTGGTAATCTCAGCTCAAAGGTCACAATGCCCTGTGACTCAACATCCGCTATTTCCTGTGACTCAACAATCTGCTATTTCCTGTGACTCAGCATGCGCTATTTCCTGTGACTCGACATGCGCTATTTCCTGTGACTCGGCATCCGCTATTTTCACCACATCCTGCACTTTTCCATCAGGGTATCTTGTAAAAGGTTACTTATGGCCTTGGCTCCCGGCAAGTAAGTTGGCACATTATAAAAATGAAAGATAACTGAGGGTTTTTTTGTGAAAAAACAGTATGGAATAGTAGTGTGTTTTACTTTTGACATGTTAATAGGCTTAGAGAGTATTTTTTTATAGCCCTATAAGTATGTTTGTGTTTGAACTACACAATTAGTTAAATCAACATCTGAGATTACCATTCATAAAAGGTGTATTTCAACTTAAAACAGTTAATGAAAAGTGTGAGTAAATGGAAAACTCATGACCCGCCTACCCTCCCCCTCAAGCCAGCCAGAGAACTAGAGGGTATCATTCCAGGGAGCTCCTGGCCTTACTAGCCTGCCTGCTTGTTGAGGGCATTTTCTAACATACAACCGAGAATACAAAGTGTACCGAAGCCTCGGGGAGCTCATGACCCAGCTCCAGCATTTGCCGACGTGTTGCCGGCCCTCTTCCATTCCTTCCCTCCTCCCCCATCGAGTTCTACACCTGATCTTATTTCGGTAGCGCTTCAGTGTTCATCTCTCCCAGGCCTTCAAAAATGTATGTAGCTGCAATACCATTATTAAACCCAACAATTATCCTTTAACGTCATGTAATACCCATTGTGTTCTGATTTTCCAAATTATCCCTTAAATGTCCCTTTGTACATTTAAGTTGCTTTGTGTGACTCTTAAGTCAAACCGTGTCTGTTCTTTGCCTTGCATTTAAATATTAGTTCTCTTGGTTTTTCCTTGCTAAAGAAAAGAAAAGAAAACAAACCCCAGGCCAACCCAACAGAAACCTAGGTCCATCTCTCTTGTGGCGTTGTTCATATTCCTAGCTTGGCGTTTGCGCCTGCATGATGTCGTTCATCTTGTTTCCTGTGAAGTAGGTGCATCTGGAGCTGCGGTGGGTCAGGCTGAGGCAGTGAGGGGTGTCAGTGTTGTGTGCTTTCTGTTCCCTCACTTTTTCACATGTAGTTCAGAGAATGTCGTCAGTGCCTGTATAGGAATGCTGTGTGCCAGACACAGTGAAGGGCAGACAGGACAGACACACAGACGTTACACACAAATGCCCAAGACACACGAGGAAGCGTGGATCTTGCTTGTATCCTGATTTGAGCAAGCCAACAACACAATGAGGTCTGTGGGACACTGTAGTGTATCAGACAACAGAGGGATTGTCTGAGCTGTGCCGGTAGTAGTGTGGATATGTTTAAAAAAAGCGTTTTGAAACCACATACTCCCTATATGACAAAGGTTGGTCATGGTATTAATTGTTGAACTGGGTGGTGGTGTTATGGCGCTCGCTGTCCTGTTGTCTCTAACTTGTGTATATTCAGATCTCTGCTTATTTCTTAAAAATTACAAAGGCTCTGCGACTACCTGGTATTTAACCTCTTTCAGTCCTTAGCAGGTTCAGGGAATCTCTAAAAGAGGAAGGTTTGCCGTTCAGTAAGGCTCTCATCTTACTTAATTTTGGTAAGAAAAGAGCCCACACCTTGAATAGACGTATTGATAAGTTACTAATCTCTTTTGGGCTGGGCACTGTGGCTCATGCCTGCAATCCCAGTGATTCGGGTGGCCCAGGCAGGAGGATTGCGAATTTGAGACCAGAGGCAGTCTGGGCGACTTAGCAAGTCCTTGTCTCAAAATAAAAAATGAAAAAGGGGATAAGGTTGTGCCTCAGGGATGGACACTTGTCTGGCATCCGTGAACCCCCCACCAGCACTGCAAAATGAACAAACAGACAACCCTTCTCTGAAGACAAACCTTCCCCGAGGTGTCTGCATTAACTCTGACCCCTCGCTGGGTGTTCCAGAACCTGAGAGCTCCAGCTTCCCTTCAGGAGTCCCGCTGGCGGCTGAAAGCTTCCAACGCCTTCTAGTCTAGAAAGTCTGCAGCTCATCATTTTCTCATCTAGTACCATAGGTACATCGAAATCGCCATAAAGCAGTGCCGCAGCTCAGGAATCGACTGTAAAATCCACGGCCTCATCCTGCTGGGGCGGATCCGCGCAGAGGAGGAAGATCTGGCTGCAGTCCCTTTCTTAGCTTCAGATAATGAAGAGGAGGAAGATGACAAAGGCAGCAATGGAAGGTGAGGGCGCCTTACTCTTGCTCATTTCTTTCTGCCTCATTCCACGTTCTCATTCTCAAGATGAGTGTGTAATTAGAGCGTGGCTCACGAATGAGGATAGCTTTGTACCCACAAGAGCATTTGGTGACTTTTAGTTGACTTTCCAAAAATGATTTAAAATAATATATATTTAGATAGTACATAATTAATAAAAATGTTTAATTTTTCTACCTAAAATAGCACTTTTACTTTTACAGTTCTGGTTTACTATTCTTGTATCTTTTCTTTTTCCCCATCTTGACATATATTTTCTTATAGAAGTAGTAGTATGGTATATTTTGTAGCTCCTCCCACCCCCGTTGGTATTAGGGGTGTTGAACCCAGAACCTGGCACATACTTTGCAAGTGCTCTACCATTGGGCTGGATCCCTAGCCTCTTTCTTATTTTTTGTCTTGAGTCAGGATCTCACTGAGTTATGCAGGCTGCCTCTGGCCTCGAATCTGCCATCCTCCTGCCTCAGCCTTCCGAGTCACTGGGATTACAAGTATGTGCTACTTGCCCAGCTGCTTTATAGCGTTTTTTGGTGAAGTACATTATCATTAACTTAGAATTATTTACTTATTTATAAGTAAATTTTTTGCTGTGATAAGATATAATTTATAATGTAGTAAGTGTCCAGCTGGGTGGCATCAAGCCCATCCACACTGCTGTAGAATATCCACATTGTTGTTGTTTAAGTGCCATTGAGTTGGTATCTGAGTCACAGTAACCCTGCGTACAACAGACAAAACACTACTGCCAGTGCTTCTCTGCTGTTCATAGGGTTTTCAGTGGTTGATTGGCTCTTGGGAGTGGGCTTCTGGCTCCTTCTCCCAAGCCTACAGCACCTGGTGTTCCCAGGCCATCTTCTATCCAAGTACCAACCAGCCTCACCCTGCTTGGCTTCCAGGATCTGACAGTATCGGACACCACAGGGCAATGGCTGCAGGCTTGCCCAAGTGTAGGATCAATAAAACGTTTCTACAAGGCCAGTCCCGGTGGTGTCTCCTGGGGATACTTCTCCAGCTTTGCCACAATTCTGTGTCCAGTAGTGCATCCTGAGGATGGGTGGGAATTGCTCAAGGTCATCAAAACAGTTGTGGTGATCAACTTCATGTTTAAGAATAAAAATAATGCGTGGTGTATCATAAAAAGACCTCTACCAAGAATAAAAAGCTGAAATTCGGGTATTAAAAGGTAGTGTGCTGAGGTCTAAAAACCTTGACCTGCTGCAGCACTTATTCCTGCATTTGAGTTCTGTTGCAGTGAAACAAATCTTTTCCGAGTTTCGACCGTAGCCCCCACCCTCTGAGTGTTTCAGGTTGCTCTCCTTTTGTGTTTTCAGTGTTTGCTCCTGAATAACCTCTCTTTCTGTGTCTCTCTCTGCTTAGCCTCATTAGAAAGAAGACTGCAGGGCTGGAGTCGACGGCTACCATACGAACCAAAGTGTTCGTGTGGGGACTTAACGACAAGGACCAGCTGGGCGGGCTCAAAGGCTCCAAGGTACCTCCCCACCCCTTCTGTGGGCCACGCCACCTGCTGCCCTGAGCCAGGAGCAGGCTGGCCGGTGCTGCTGTCTGGGGGAGGCTCAGCAGCAGCCAGACTCCTTAATTCAGTAACAACTTTACTTTCTCTGTGTGTTTTCTTAAGTGAATTTTTCCAAAGCAATTCTTGACATGAGCTAATAGACATTACTATCAAATTTCATTTCTGAGTTGCCTCTGTCCCTGGGCAGTAGTGCGTTTTAGATGTCATAGCTTGTCTAGCTATCTAGTAAGCTAGAAAATAAACTTTTGCAGAGATTTGACAAGTGTGTAGATGAAACTGGGGGACTGTCATTTGTCTAGCCTTCAGTACAGTAAACTATCTTGCGTACTATGAAAAAAATAATGTGCAGAAATGCTGTAGATGTAAATGCGAAGATGAACAAGATGTGATTTCTGCCCTGAGGCACTTGGTGCCTGAGGTGTCTCTGTGTGAAGTAGCCTCCAGGCACAGACTGCTTTGTGGGCACAGAGGAAAAAGCAAAACACACCCACGTGCCCACGCTATCTGTGAGGGGCTTGTGGGTAGGGACCTTCGTGTTCTCAGTCACCTTTTTTTTTTTTTTTTTTTTGATGATCCTGGATGTGTAGAACCCAAGGCCTCACACGCACCTTGCAAACGCTCTGCCACTGGGCTGCACCCCCAGCCCATTTTTCACTCTTTTATCTTAAAATGGAGTCTCCCTAAGTTACCCAGGCTGCTCCTGGCTTCAGCCTCGCGGTCCTCCTGCCTCCGCCTCCCACCTCCTGAGTCCCTGGGATCCCAGGCGTGCGCCACTGCGCCCGGCCCGCTCACCTTATTGATGAGTCAGGAGACCTTGGGAGCGCCGTGCTCAGAACATACGGAATCCCACAAGGAGCTGGGCGTACAGTTGATGTGGGAAGTGTTTTAACTTACTTAGGAAGGAAAGACCAAAACTGTAAGGGAGTGCATACAACGAATAACACGCTTGAGCCAGAGCTGAATTCGGGGTACCTTGTGTCACTCAGTGTCCTGTCTGAGGAACCCCAAAGTCTTCCTCCAGGTTTCAGTACCTGGAGATGGTTTCTCCCTACGGAAGAAGGACTGCTTCCTTTTGGTATTGTGTGAGACGTCACCCATCACAGGCCCCTTTTCACTGGCATGGCCAAGAAGCTGAGAAAATTAGGACTCGTTTATTTGAGCTCTTCCCCTTCAGACCCGCACTAACTTTTATCTTCACTTAAACAGCCTTGGATTATATTTGTTTTGAGGCCCCTGACCTCTGTTGGGGCATGGGCGGGCAGTGAGCTCTGGGAGTCTTGGTTGAACGGGGCAAGGCTGTCCATAGGTCCTGAGCACAGCCTCTGTGGGAGGTTGGACCCTGCTTGCTATCGCAGCAAGGACAGTCAGGGCCCGCAGGTGTGATGGGCGTCCCTCCTTCCACTGTGTCAGTGACTGTCTTACAGTTTTCAAGATGTGGAACCATAAAGGGTTTCTTAGACAAAGGGGCTCCAAGGGGTGCTTGTTAAATCACAACCATCTGCAATGGAAAATGTTGTTAGGCGCTGTCGAGTCAGTGTCTGACTCATAGTGACCCTGTGTACAACAGACGAAACACTATTGTCAGTGCTTCTCTGCTGTTCATAGGGTTTTTAATGTCGAGATCTGACGGAATTGGACCCCACAGTGGTACGGCTGCAGGCACAGTGCCAAATAGAAGCGTATAATTTCTTAGAAATGCCAGAGTCAGAATCAAAGCAAATGAGCAAGGACATGACTTGAAGTACGGTTTGCCCAGTGTTTATTTTTATCTTTAAAATCTTCATATATTTTATTTCCCACTGTTAATTATGGAAATGTCCCGGTGTATCTAGGTAGAAAGATTAGAGTGGTGAACCTGCACATCCCTGGCACCAGCTCCACAGTTACCCACAACTTGCTACATTTGGCTCTTTCTTGCCTACCCATCCCCCAGCTCTAGTTCATTTTAAAGTAAGTCTAAGCCGGATGCAGTGGCACCTGCCCGTCGGTAATCACAGCAGCTCAGGAAGCAGAGTCAGGGGCATTCCAGGTTTGAGGCCAGAGGGAGCTGCCTGATGTAGAGAGACGCCGTCTCAGGGTAGAAAGATAAAAAATGGGCTGGGATGCATCTCCGTGGTAGGGCTTGTGCAAAGTATGTGTGGGGTCCTGAGTTCCACCTCTTAAGTACCACCAAAACAAAACAAACAAACAAAAATAATAATAATAATAAGTCTCAGTATATTCTTTCATCCTTAAAATACTTTAGTATGTACCTCCAAGAGTTAAGAACTACTATAATTAGTGGAAGCACATAAATTAATAGTAATTCTTAATATCTTCTAATGAGATTACTTATTGGTTTAAAAGTACAATTAAAATGATATTTTTCTTTTTGCTTTTTAAAATATCCTATTCTAGATAAAGGTCCCTTCATTCTCTGAGACCCTGTCTGCTTTGAATGTGGTACAGGTGGCTGGTGGTTCTAAAAGTTTGTTTGCAGGTATGAATACCCTAATACCAAAAAAATTACTTCATGCTTAGCACACATACAGAAATGGCTTTTACATTATGACAAGCGAGTCTCCTCCTGTGTCTTTCTCCCTGCAGTGACGGTGGAAGGGAAGGTGTATGCTTGCGGGGAAGCCACGAACGGCCGGCTCGGGCTGGGCATGTCTAGTGGGACAGTCCCCATCCCGCGGCAGATCACAGCCCTCAGCAGCTATGTGGTCAAGAAGGTGGCTGTTCACTCAGGTACGTGTCCCACATCAGCACTGAGGATCGTAGCAAGCTTGTCACTCTTACTCTGCACATAATAGGCCCTTAATGTCCCCTAAGGAGTCCTTGGACTATAGCCATAGTACTGTGGCCTCCAGTCAGATCTGGGATGCCAAGCAGGGTCGGGCCTGGTTAGTCCTTGGATGGGAGACCACCTGGGAACACCAGGTGCTGTAGGCTTGGCAGACAGACTTGGCAACCCACTCCCCAAAAAACAGCCATTGAAAACCCTATGAATAGCAGAGAAGCACTGACAATAGTGTTTTGCCTGTTGTGCATAGGGTTACTATGAGTTGTACGCCCACTCAACGGCACCTAACAACAACAACAAGGTGTCCTTGGGAGAAGAACCTGACAGTTCAGGCCTGGAACAATTAGCCATTGAAAACCCTATGAATAGCACAGGAGCACTAGTCAAATATAATGCCAGAAAATGAGCCCCCCGGGCTGGAAGGCATTCAAGAAAGGACTGGGGAAGGGTTGCCTCCTCAAAGTAAAGTTGACCTTAGTGATGGGGATGGAGTAAATACCCTTAGAACCTCCAGTTGCTGATGTGGCACAACTCAGAATGAGAAACACAGTGACTGCGACAATGGGCTCAAACATAGAAAGGTCATGTGCATGGCACAATGTTGGGTAGTGTTTTGTTCTCTTGTACTTAGGGTCACCATCAGTTGGATCCAATTCAGCTTTGCATTCTTTTCCAGTCTTTAGTTTATTAATGGGAGGAAAAGTTGGCTAATTTAAATCTGTGGGTGGCGTAGGGTTTAGTTGTTGCTGTGACATGAAGTTTTTGGAGGTGGGCGTTGGTGCTGTCTCTGTGTGGCTGCACCCCTCCAAGGATGGGGCGTTCAGTCTCGGAGCCACTGTCTCGGGCTCAGCGTGCCTGTGAAATCTGAAGTTCCTGCTTAGATATGTGTTGTTTCTCTGCGGAAAGAGTTGGTTATTTTCCTTCCCAACATGTGTCCCAGGAGTGCCTGTGAAACCCCAGTGTCGAGAAAGATTGTTTTGAGAAATACACGCTGTTCTCCTTCCCAGTGGGGTCGCTTCGCTGGGTGATGTGTGAAGCACTTTGCTGGGCCTTGGAGGAGTAGAACTGAGTGGGTTCGCGCCCGTCCTAGGCGGCATTAGCCATAACCCCCGACAGCAGGAAGGACAGATGAGAGAGGCTCAAGCAAGACAGGCGTCCCCTCTCTCCCCTGGGAGGGTCTGGCGTAGGGTCAGGCGCCCTCCACAGGTCCTGGGCCTCGAGGTGCACGAGGCCTTCCGCCCACCTCTGGGGGAGACGCTTGCTGCTCCAGCCTCAGGCTTCGGCTCGGGTGGCAGCAGGCGGCAGGTCCTGCAGCCCAGCCTATGCAGCCCCTCTCCCGAGATGGAAGTGTGGTGCTTGGCTCAGCACCTTGTGGCGCCTGGTAATGGGGGGTCTGATGGTAAAGAAGAGGGAGGATGAGTGGTGGGCGCTGGAGCCCCATCTGCTGGGCCGTGCTCAGCACCTGGAGCCAGCAGGGGCTCTGGTGCGTGGCCAGAGTAGGTGGCTGCCGCGCTGAGGCGCTGGTGAGCTCTGGGGTGGCCAGCCCAATGCCCGGGAAGCCACATAGCCAGGTGATCCCCTACCAGGCGCATCGCGCAGGCCTGGCCTGGTGTGCGTTTGACAGTTGGCTCAGTCACGGGTGGGTGAGCTGCTTTTACTTCTTCATCTGAAGTTTGGTCTTCGGTCTGTTTAGAATAACAGAAACCCCGTTAGTGATCGGTATTATTTTACCTCTTTTTTTGCAGGTAAGATTATTTTAATAATTGTGACTTACGAAAAGTTCACTTACTTTGCATATGTGCCACCTGGTCAGGGTGTACGCTACTGAGATACTGGTCTTGTCCCCTCATTTACTCACCATCCGTTCATCAAGCACATGGCACATGCCGAGCGGAATGGGTAGTGACGTCGGGAAGTTTTTGTGCACTGTGCTTTGACAGCCTGCGCCTGTGTGAATGTTGCAGGTGGCCGGCACGCCACAGCCCTGACCGTCGATGGGAAGGTGTTCTCTTGGGGTGAAGGAGACGATGGGAAACTCGGACACTTCAGCAGAATGTAAGAGTGCCTTCTTCAGTCCTCACCGTGAATAAGAAACCGTCACGAGTGGTGGGGAATGGCTGTACAGAGTTGTTTTGCAGAAAAACTAAAATAATGCAGGTTGTTTGTAGAAGCAAATCTTTAAAAAGTTTCTTTTTCAACACGAATGGATGTGATTTGGCTTCATATCCTCCATTTTAAGTTCTGATAGTAAAGTTGATTTGTAGATCTGTGTTAATTATTGATGGCTCAGTATAGATACCATTTTTCCTTCTTTGAAAAGGGATAGATTGTATTGCTCTGTGCCCCCCAAAATTTACCAATAAAGGGAGAAAAAAGAGGAAAGGGATGGGTTGATTGCAGAGAGTGTCATTTTATCTTGTCTCAGGAACTGTGACAAACCAAGGCTGATCGAGGCCCTGAAGACCAAGCGCATCCGGGACATCGCCTGCGGGAGCTCCCACAGCGCGGCCCTCACGTCCAGCGGGGAGCTGTACACCTGGGGCCTCGGAGAGTACGGCCGGCTGGGCCACGGGGATAACACCACACAGCTGAAGCCTAAAATGGTGACTATGCACACCGCTGTGGCTTACACACAGCTCACGGCTGGGTATCGTCACGCACACCAGCCTTGCATGGCGGCAGGGGGTGGGGTTCATGAGGACGTGCACAGTCCTGGCCTCTGTCTGGGGAGAGTCCCTCGTTCTGTCAGTGCTGTGGTTGACTCTGTCTTTAAACCTGTGATTGAACAGGTGAAAGTCCTTCTCGGCCACAGAGTCATCCAGGTCGCGTGTGGAAGCAGAGACGCCCAGACGCTGGCTCTGACCGACGAGGGTGAGCGCCGGGCGGCGTCCTGGGAGGGGAGAACGCTGGGAAGCCCTGGCCTGCAGTGACCTTTTTGTGTTGAACCTAGGGTTGGTATTCTCCTGGGGTGACGGTGACTTTGGAAAGTTGGGCCGGGGAGGAAGCGAAGGCTGCAACATCCCCCAGAACATCGAGAGGCTGAATGGCCAGGGCGTGTGCCAGATCGAGTGCGGCGCTCAGTTCTCCTTGGCGCTCACCAAGTCCGGAGTGGTGTGGACGTGGTACGTGCGCCTTTGCGCCTTCCCCGGCGCGCCTGGGCCTGGGCTGCTCCTAAAGGGTCCTGTCTTACTCATCCAGCTCTCCTTGTGTTTAAATTGGTATTGAGTTGGGATTCGTGACGATATTACAAGAAGAAAGTTCCCGTTCTAGGTGGATTATTTTGAAAAAGCAGCTGGAGAAACTTTAGTCCACTGGCCTTCCTCGTCTGGGTGCCGTCTGTGTAAAGGGTTCCTTCTGCTTTCTCACTGTAGCGGAAGCCTAGTGATCAACTGACAACAAAACAGACTCCTGCGTTCTTGGATCCTAAAAACGCCTATGCGCGTTTCTTGTGAAAGCTGATTTTACTAAATGCAAAGGGGTGGGTGCTCAGACCAGTGGCAGATGGCATTGTGCCAGTGTCACAATGGGGCAGCAGGAAAGACACACAAACCAGGGGGCGTGTGGCGGGGGAAGTCTGCAGTTCCTCTTCTTGTTTCTCCTCTCCTGTACCAATGATAGTGACGTAAGTGTTACAAGGCACGTCACAGTTGATGGATCTTGCCAGCTGAGTTAGTGAGTTTGAGTTCACAGTGTACGATGTTAGAATGTAAGTTCAGAGATCTGGGGTGCTTTGCGTGGTGTCGTCTCAGAGGGCTCTGACAGGCGTGATCCCCTGAGTGTTTTCTTACCTGCTGTCATAGTCCGTGGCCACGCAGTAACTCATGTGCTGTTGCTTTCCTCTCAGGGGGAAGGGGGACTACTTCAGGCTGGGCCACGGCTCTGACGTGCACGTGCGGAAGCCACAGGTGGTGGAAGGGCTGAGAGGGAAGAAGATTGTGCACGTGGCCGTTGGTGCCCTGCACTGCCTGGCGGTCACAGACTCAGGACAGGTAAGGCGGCAGGTGGCTGTGCCCGCCAGAAATGGTGGTCGTGGCACAGCCCTTGTCTTGTCAAAACCGTAACCCTCAGGCCAGGCGTGGTGGTGCGCACTTGTAATCCCAGCAACTCAGGAGGCTGAGGCAGGAGGATCTCTAGTTTGAGGCCATCCTGGGCCACTTGTTAAGACCCTGTCTTGAAAAAACACCCCCTTCCCCCAAAAGAAAATAAAGCCCGGTAACCTTCAGTGAAACCAGATGAATCTTATTGGTTGAAGAGCCCTGAGGAAGGAACAGTGTCCGTTTTGTTCACTGCGCGCATGCCCCGTAGCCAGCACAGGTTGAGGCGGGGGCTTGGGAGCAAGTCCTTCCTACTCTGACGCCTGGCATCCTTGCAGGTGCCCCTGCTGCTCAGCTCGGAGCAGTGCTTTACTTTAGAAAACTGACAGGCGACAAGGGAGAAATAGAGCTAATGCTTGAGAAGTATCGCCCACGCTGTTGCTGTGAGAGGAATCTGCCGTGACTGGCCACATTTTAAAATTAACTTGTGAAAATAAAGCTAGCATGTTTTTAAATCAGAAATGAATTATACTTTCTAATTCTCTAAAACTAAGAAGCAAATTACTTCAAACATGAGTATCGTGTTTTTCATAGTTTTTCTTTGCAAAACAATGGGAAAAAATTGACCACACATAGCTGAGGAGTGGGTTTGTGCTGCATCTAACAAGACCAAACAGGTGAATTAATTGCACTGGTATTAAGTAATGCAGCAGTTGGCCAGCATTTTCACAGTCACATTTCCTGAAGAATTGCAGTATGCCATGCAATTTTGTAAAAATTGAGAAATGACTTTTTACCTTTTGAAGCTCGATTCTTTCAAGTACAGTGGCATGTACTTTAAGCATTTTCAAATACATTGAACTGATCTAAAATGTGGAAAAACACTGGTTTTCTTACTTGTATTTGTTTGTTCTTAAACAGGTGTATGCCTGGGGTGACAATGACCACGGCCAGCAGGGCAACGGCACGACCACGGTGAACAGAAAGCCCACGCTCGTGCAGGGCTTGGAAGGCCAGAAGATCACGCGAGTGGCCTGCGGGTCATCACACAGTGTGGCGTGGACCACAGTGGATGTGGCCACGCCCTCTGTCCACGAGCCCGTCCTCTTCCAGACAGCGAGGGACCCTTTGGGTGCTTCCTATTTAGGTACCATGGCTTGGTGTCTTCTCTGTGAGCTCTCTGCAGGTTACAGCAGCCCCGTGGGTGGGTTTAGTCGTGCTGGAGCTGGAGGCTGTTAACTGTGTTGTGAACTAAAAGGCCAGAGGGGTGGCAGTGCGCTCTAGTGCCATCTGTGCAGGCTGGACGAGGAGCTCCGAAGGAAGTGTGGTGCTGCCTCGTGTGTGTGACCACACTCCCTCTCAGTGGTGTGCCTGTGCATGAGCAGAAGGGGCTTAGCAACTACGTGGCCCTGTCCTGGGCAGCTATGTCTTCTTTTAAAAGCTTTGTTCAGGTATAATTGATGTGGGGCAAACTGCCTGTTTCAAGTGTGTGCTTTGATCAATGTGCAAGTGTGTATGCATCCATCCAAGCGTCACCCCAATATGTCCCGCCCCTTCACAGCCCCTCCCTCCCACACTTAGCTCCCTTCCCTGACCTCCCAGATCCCCTGGCTTGCCTCCTGTTGCTGACATCAGCTTGCAGTTTTTAGGATTTCATGCAAATGGAATCACGCTGCAGGTGCTCTTTGTTTTTGTAGTGCTGTGGGGTGGAACCCAGTACCATGTGTGTGCTAGGCAAGTGCTCTACCACTGAGCTGCACCCGCAACCCTCTTTTAAGTTTTATTTTGAGACACGGCCTCACTAAGTTGCATAGCCTGCCTCTCGCCTCGAACTTGGGATCCTTGTGCCTCAGCGCCTCGAGTCACTGGAATGACAGGCGTGTGCCTCTGTGCCTGGCTTTGCACGCACTCTTTCTAATCTTGCCTTTTTCACTAAGCATCATGTGATGGCTGCTTTGCAGTGCGAGCCTAGAGAACTGGTGAAGCACACTTCAGGGTGTGTCTGGGCCAGTGTTTCCGGAGGAGGTCGGTGTGTGGGTCAGTACAGTGAGCGGGGAAGACCCACTCTGGATGTAGAGGCTTGGATGGAATGAAAGAGCGGAAGGGGACGCTGGCTTTCCGGCTTGAGCCCTCCCTTCCCAAGTGGCTGTGTTTTTCTGTGGCTATTGCCTGTGAACACCAGACCACAGGTTCTTTAGCCTTTGAACGGGGCCTTGCGCCAGCCGTCTCCTGAGGGCTTTTGGGCCTTGGGCCTTGGACTGGGCCTGGGTATAGGTCTCTCTCTCCTGAGGCCTCTGCCTTCTTGCGCTAAGCACCTCCTGGCTGTCTTGCTCTCCAGTGTGCAGCCAGCCAGGGTGGCTCTTTCCAACTCTGACTGTGTGAGCCGATCTAATAAATACACACACACACACACAAACACACACATTTCCTATCGGTTCTGTCTCTCTAGAGAACCCTGATACCCGTGATTATCTTGAGAGTCATCTACACTGGGCATCAATAGTTGATTCTTTTTCTTTTCTATTAGTTAATACCATCTCACTTATGGCCGTAACTCTGACTTGTTACCCAGTCACCTGTTGGTGAACATTTGCGTTTTCCGTTTTTGACTGGACAAACACAGTTGCTCGTGGACATTTGCATACAAGTCCGGACATACACTTGCATTTCTCCTGGGTAAATTCTTGGGAGCGGAGCGTTGGGTCACGTGGTAGGCGTATGTTTAGCTTCTTAAGATGCCTGCAAACTGTTTTGCAAGTGGTGGTTTGAGCTCCTCCACCCCTTGATGCAGTTAGTCTCTAATGTTAGTCATTCTAACAGGTGTGTCATGGTGTGTCATTCTGGTTTGATTTCCATAGTAACTAATGATGTGGAGCATCTTGGTTATTTACTATTCAGATATTTTTTCTGATGCATGCCTGTTCAAGTCTTTTGCCAATATCTAAAGTTTGCCTTTTTATTTTATTTTATCTTTGTGGGGGACTGGGAAGTTGAATCCAGGGTCTCACGCATCCTAGGCAAGGGCTCCACCACTGAGCTGCATCCCTAGCCCCATTCTTGTTTTTTATTTTGAGACAAAGTCTTGCTGAGTTGTGCAGTCTGTCTCTGGCCTCGCTCTTGGGACCCTCCTGCCTCAGCCTCCTGAGTAGTTGGGATGACAGGTATGGTCCATGGCACCTAGCTGTTTGGTGTGTTTACTGAGTTCGAGAGTTCTTTATTTATTCCAGGTACACATCACTTGTCAAATATATAATTTGCAAATATTTTTCCTATTGCACCTTATCTTTCCATTTTCTTCATAGTTTAATAATTACCCTCCTCTTCTTCCTCCTCTTCCGCCTCTTCTTTTGGTTTTAACAGTACTTGCAGGTTGAACCCAGGACCCCGCATATATATTTTTCACGTGTTCTACTACTGGGCTGCCCCCTCACACCATTTTTTATTTTTATCTTGAGACAGAGCCTCACTAAGTTATGTAGCTCTTTCTCGTTTCCTCATTGGATTGTATTTACTTCCCCCCTTTTGACTGTTGAGTTTAGAGAGTTCTCAATGTTTCTTGCCCTTTGTCAGTTATGTGGTATGGAAATGTTTGCTCCCATCTGTAGTTTATCTTTTCATTCTCTTTCATAGCACAAAAGTGTCTAATTTTGATGAAGTCTAATGTATTAGCCTATTTTCATGGATTGTATTTTCAGTGCCAAGTCTTAAGTACGGTTTTGTCTTGTCTTAGATCATAAGGTTTTCTCTGTGTTTCCTTCTTAAAGACCTTGCGATCTTCCAGCCTTAATCCCCCAGTACTGAGGTCCAAAGCCTGCACCACCACTCCGAGCTTTCCTCGCATCCCTTAAGAACTCCAGTTTCTCATGTCAGGTCTGTGAGGCTGTCCCACAGGCACCTGCGGCCCCGTTTGTGATCTACATTCTTTTCTTTGTTTCTTTTGGATTATTTCTATTGCTGTGTCTTCGAGTTCACTTGTCTTCATTTGCTACTGTGCTCTGAACATCACTAAACTATTTTCGAACTTTGATGTTTCAGTTTCTTTTCTAGAAGCCTGGTTTGCATATTTTTATGTCATCTGTGTCTCCAGTTACCGTTCTGAGCATGTGGAATACAGCTACAAAAAGCGTTTTGATTTCTTTGCTGGTTTTAACATCTGTATCAGTGCTGAGTTGCTCCGATTGGTTTTTCTCCCTGTTATTTCTGTGCTGTGCTGTATTTTCTTGCTCTTCTGCTTACCTTGTACTTTTTGTCTGGATGACATGTTGTTGTTGTTGTCAGGTGCCGTCGAGTCGGTATCCGACTCATAGCGACCCTCATAGGGTTTTCAATGGCTGACTGTTTCAGGATTGCCTTGGGAGTGGATTGCCAGGTCCTTCTCCCATTTTTGCGGTGCTGGGAATTGAACTCAGGACCTCAGAGACTGCAGCGCAGAGCTCTACCAACTGAGCTAAATCCCAGCCCCCTGGATGACATAGGACAGCGGATTTTACCCTGGGTGTTGCTGAAGATCTTTTGCGTCTATCGATCCTTTTGAGCCTAGCGTAATTAAGTTACTCTGAAGTATCAATTTGATCCTTTCAGTCTTGGTTTTAGATTTGTTAGGCGAGTCCAGACCGAAGGAGGTCGGGGTTCGTTATTCCCTGCCACTGAGGCAGAGGCCTTCCAAGTGCTCCCCCCATGGCTGCTGCTCTGGGCCTCTGGGTTTGTGGGGTGCTGTGCCCCTGGGCTTCTTAGCCGGCAGTTTCTTTACACATCTGTTGCCCCAAGCGCCTGCTGAATCCCTCCCTGGGGGAGGGAGGCGCCTGCATGTTTCTGGGGCAGTTTTGTCTCTGGGCCTGGCCTTCCAGCTTCTAACCAGGTTGGCCTCCCTGATTCTTAGCTCCCCCCAGTACACTCAGGGCGACCACAGGCCCTGCCTGGTCCCCCTCCTGCTGAGGCCTGGGAACTGTCAGGGACGTGAGCTGGAAGGTCTGTGTGATAAGACTGTTGAGTGGCGAACACCTTTCTCTTGGCAGTTTTGGATTCTTTTTTGTCTTTGTATATATTTATAAATACATACGCATATGCACATTTGGTTTTGCATTGAGCGGTGAGCAAGTACCGATATTTATCCTTGCATTCTCACAGCTTCTGTGTATATTACGTAAACTATTGTTAAATGCTTTTTTTGGTTTTCTTTTGTCGTTGTCTCACTGCATAGGTCAAGCTGGCCTAAAGCTCGCTGTGTAGCCCAGGCTGGCCTCTGCCTTGTGAGCCTCCTGCCTCAGCCTCTCGAGGGCTCAGAGTATAGCCTATGCCACCATGTCTGGCTTTGCAAATGCATTTTTAAAAAGTGTTTACCATCTTTTTTTTTTTTTTTTTTTTTTTTTTTTTTTTTTTTTTTTTTTTTTTTTTTTTTTTTTTTTTTTTTTTTTTTTTTTTTTTTTTTTTTTTTTTTTTTTTTTTTTTTTTTTTTTTTTTTTGTAGTTTTAGTGAACCATCACTGGAGATAGTTTCTTTACAGAAGTATTGATAATTCTTTTTCTCTCTCTCTCTTTTTTCTTTTTTTTACTTGAAAGACTGTTAACGAGCCTAGTACATATTCTGTGAAATAGCAAAATGCAGATTGTGGTGTACTTTGGAACTGATAAAAAGTCAAACTTTTTTTTTTTTTTGTCAGTACTGCGGGTGCTGAACCCAGGGCCTTGCGCACATTTTGCAAGCTCTCTACCCCTGAGCTGTACCCCGAGCACCCTTTTCTATCTTTGATTTTGAGACAGAGTCTTGCTAAGTTATGCAGGCTGTGTCTGGCCTCAGAGTTGCCATCCTCCTGCCTCCACCTCCCATGTCACTGGGATGACAGGCGTGCGCCATTGCACCTGGTTAGCAGGTCAAATTTTATAGAATAGAGCAAACCATGAGGAAACAAACAAACCTGGATTTTAATTTTCCTTTGCAGGTGTGCCTTCAGATGCCGATTCTTCTGCTGCCAGTAATAAAATCAGTGGTGCAAATAATTCCAAGCCAAATCGTCCTTCTCTCGCCAAGATCCTGCTGTCGTTGGATGGCAACCTGGCCAAGCAGCAGGCCTTATCGCACATCCTTACAGCACTGCAGATCCTCTATGCCAGGTGGGCCTGACTGACCACGTGTCCCAGCAAGCGTTAAGTGCTCCGAGTTGCCAGTTACGCACCCCTTGATGGTAGCGGATGTTACATTTGTGCTGCTTTTACTGGTTGTTGAAAGACGAACCAGAAAACCAAGTTAGAGACCATTTTCATTTTTTTGTCCATGCATTCCAGGCATTGAAATTTGCGGAAAGAGGAAGAAGTAGTTGACGCTGGCTCGCAGAGGTGTCTGAGGTGACTTGGCCTCTTCACTCGCCTGATGAGGGAGCGTTTCGATGTTGCTCCCTGTTGCAGTGTTTCACAGTTGTCTCAGAGCCTCTGTTAGTCGGCTTTCCATCTCTGTAACAAAATACTCGAGGCAGCCAGCTTATAGGCGGAAAGGGTTTGTTTTGGCCATAGTTCCTGCCCACGACGGGTTGGCCCTGTTGCCCTGGGCCCGTGGTAGCATGTCATGGCGGGAGCACCTGGCAGAGCAACAGCTGCTCCGTTCATGGCCAGGAACTAGAAAGAGAAAGGAGTCCAGGCCCCATGATCCCTTTCAGACCCATGTCCCTGTGACCCAGAAATCTCCCAGGAGGCCCCGTAGCTTGAAGGTTCCCCACTTCCCTGGATGCCACCCTGGGGTTCAAACTCCCACCACCAGGGCCTGACGAGGACACCCCAGGTCCAAACCACAGCGCAGCCTGAGCGAACTGCTGTCGTTAGCGGGTCACAGTGTGAACCCTGGGTCACAGAATAGAGCCCAAGGCCGTTGTCAGCTTGAGGACCGTGAATTCTCCCCGCTTGGTGGGGGCAGGCTTTTACTAAACCCCGGTCACCCCAGGCTCGAACAGCCCCCAGGAGCATTTCTCAGCCTGGGCCAGCGGCTTATCCTGGTCCGGCTCTCCGTTGGGCATCTCTCACCGGTCCTTCCTGCGGTTACTCAGACACAGGCCTGGGCTGTGTAACGACGAGGGTGCATCCTGAGAAATGCATTGTGTTGACATCCTAATGAGTGCAGTTGTGCAGGGTGAGTGGCTATAATGTCACTCAGCCACGCTGTCCTGGGAGACTGTGCTGGACACATAGCCCACTATGAACTGCAGTGTTTCGTGGCGCGTAACCATGAATAAGTTGCAGAGTAGACATGTCGGCTTCTGCCCAGTGAATTCTGGGTAATGGCCAGTGTTTTTCCAGAACTCTTCTTCACTTATCCTGTAGACGGTACCCAACAACAACAACAACATGAAAACGAGGCTCACTGCTTCCTATGGTGCGGGTGGCAGGGCCACTCACCGCAGGCCTGGCTCTGTGTTCTGGCAGGGACGCGGTGGTCGGGGCCCTGATGCCGGCTGGCATGATCGCCCCGGTGGAGTGTCCGTCGCTGTCAGCACCCGCCTCTGACGCGTCTGTCCTGGCCAGTCCCATGAGTGGAGAGGAAGGCATGCTGGGTGCTGATGTGGAGGACAGGCTGAGTCCAAACCCGTGGCAGGAGAAGAGAGAGGTAAAAGTGAGTCCTGAAGCGACATTGGCCCGGAAGCGAAAAGGTGGCTTCCTTGTGTCCAGGGAGATCTCTTCATGCTGCCACTTAATTGTGGCTGTTTTTGTGACTTCTACTTTGATTGTGGGCTTGAGTTGGAAACAAAATAATTTTCTTTAAAGGCGCTCTAGTGCCAAAATGAAAATGGGTTTAGTTTCCAAAGACATCATTAAATACAAACCAGAAACCTTAAAGATCGCAAAGTGAGCAGTGGTGTAACTTGCTTGAGGAAAGACCCCACCTGAAGAGATGTAACTCAGGTCGGCCTGACTCATGTGGCTCACGGTGAATGTTAGTATGTTTTCCTGAATGAACGTGGGGGCTTCTGTGGGTCCACTGGGGTGATCACTGTGTGGTTTCTGTTAAAGTCTGGAACCTTCCAGGCCCGGCCATACGTGGCTGTAGAGAAGGCACTTTGGACTCTCATAGGAAGCATGCCACATTGCTAACCTTTTCCTCTCCCGTCCCCTCCCCTGACTGTGTCCTTGCCCATTAGATCGTGTCCTCCGAGGATGCTGTGACCCCCTCTGCGGTGACCCCATCTGCTCCCTCGGCCTCTTCGCGGCCGTTTATCCCAGTGACGGATGACCCGGGAGCTGCCAGCATCATCGCAGAAACCATGACTAAAACCAAAGAGGTCAGGAGGCAAGGCGCGCCTTTCCAGCCCCCTAATGCGAAATAAGCCTACAAGCCACAGCCCTGTGGCATTGGATCCCGTTAGATCTCGGAAGCTAAGCAGGGTCAGGCCTGGTTAGTCCTTGGATGGGAGACCACCTGGGAACACCAGGTGCTGTAGGCTTGGGAGAAGGACCCAGCAATCCACTCCCAAAAATCAGTCCACCATTGAAAACCCTATGAACAGCAGAGAAGCACTGACAATAGCGTTTCACCTGTTGTACATAGGGTCACTATGAGTTGGATACTGACTCGACGACACCTAACAACGACAACAACAATGTGAAATAACCTTAAATGGTCACAGAAGTTGTATTAAGAGCTGGAATGCGGTCTACACGACATGGTGCTCACCTGGGTTCTCAGGTCGTCAGCTTGGGACAGCAAGGACCTAAGGGGGCTGCCGAGTGCTTCCGCATGTAGTTCTTGGGTGGCGGGGCCTCAGCAGCGATCCCCAGACCCACTCAGATGTTACTTAGGGTCTCAGCCGTGTCACTTAGGCCTAGCACCGACCCAGGCGTGTGTGTCATCTCATTCTGCTCCTCCCTGTGACAGGCCTGCCGCGGGAATGGCGCAGAGCCTGCCTTGTGAATCTGCTGCGTTTCTCGGGTGTCACTCTCATCCTTGGTGCGTTAGGTACTTTTCTCATCACTGTGGCCAAAGAGCTGACAGGAAAACTCAGGAGGAAGGTTGGTGGGCTCTACCTGGTCCTGGTGCGGAGGACCTCAGTCCGTGATGGCCGAGGTGCAACAGGGCAGCTGGCCGTGGGGCGCGCCACAGGACTTCACACCATGGCTTCAGGAGGCAGAAGGCGCCCTGACTGGGGGCTGTGTGAATCCTCCCAGCCCAGTGACCCAGTGACCCGCCTTCCAAAGTTCCACAGCCTCCCAGGTCAGCAGCACACCTGGGGCCCGGAGTTCAGCCCCAGGACGTTTCGGGGACACGGTGGATCGAGGGTGCCTGGCACGCACGAGCAGACGCTCGGAAAGTGTGTCTGTGTCCCGTTCCTCCTCCTCCTCTTTTTATCCACCGGTATTTACAGTCTGGTGATGGCTGTAGCTGAGCAGTTACTGCTGTGGTGACTGTCACGCTGCCATGAGTTTCTCGGCGTGCAGCGGTTGCCATTCTGTAAGGGAGAGCTTCCTTCTCTCTCTGCCTGTCTGTGATGTCACAGGGCCATGGATCCCTGTTGTGTTTGAATAATGGTATTTGTTGCTGTCATCTTTTGACACCAGAATTACCCCAGGCGTGGCAGTCAGGCCCCCTTTGAGCCGCTGCCTGTGCTTATCTCAGCTGTGCACAGAATCCTGTGAGTGCTGCCTTTCTGCGCAACAGTGTGTTCCACACTTGTCTTACGCTTGGGCCGCCCTGGAATCCAAGGAGTCCTGGTTCCTGTTAGTAGGCCGATCACAAGATTTAGAAACCAAGGTCCGGGTGCCGGCTAGTCTTGCTGCCACTGGGCACCGCGCCTAGGCCCTCAGCAGGTGGTCCTGTACTGCGGGGCGTTTATCCCTCCTCCTGCACCTACCTGTGTGGTAAAGCACACAGGTCAAGGCAGTGCTTCCCATTCCAGCTCTCGACCAGAGTTCATTCTTACTCTCTCTCCTGTATTCCCATCGTGTGGTTCTTCTGTCAGTTGCTGGGTTTTATTGCAACTGTTCTATTGGGAATTTTTGCTCCTGTGCTCATTGGGGACACTGCTCTGTAGTTTTCTCGTGTACCTTTGTCCAGTGCAGGTATTAGAATAATACAAGGTTTATACATTGAATTGGGAACATGGATTGAATTTCTTCCTCCTCTGCTTTTTTGTTGTTTGTTTCTGTTTTGCGTTTGTGTTTTGTAGTCCTGGTGGGGGGTCAAACCAGTGACACACACATATAAGACAGGTGCTCCACCTGTGAGCCGCACCCCCCAGCCCCGCTTTTCTTTTGAGGTAGGGTCTCGCTCAGTTGCATGAGCTCCCTCTGGCCTCGGCGTCCTCCTGCCGTAGCCGTCCAGGTGGCTGGGATGACAGCGTGCACCACAGCACCCACTCCTTTTCTATTTTTAAAAGAAGAGTTTGTGAGGATTGGTGTTAATTTTTCTTTGCCTGTTTGGTGGACTTTTACCTGTCTCTGTACATGGTCCTAGCATTCCTTGAGTGATTCCTTAGTTTCTGGCACAACACAAAACTGCAGACTCAGCAAGATGCGTTGTGCTCCGGTTTAGGATCAGCCGTCTTCCAAAAGGCCTTCTCTCTTTCTACTGCAGAAGCCAAGATCAAAGCCCACCACGGTGGCGCTTGCCTCTAACGCCAGCAACATGGGAAATGGAGGCAGGAAGATTGTGACTTTGACACCAGAAGCAGCCTGCGTAACTAAGCGAGACCCTGTCATGAGACGAAAATAAAAATGAGCTGAGGTTGGCAGCTCAGTGGCAGGGACTTGCAAGATATACAAGTCTGGATTCAACCCCCAGAACTGCAGGAAAAGGAGGAAGGGAGGGAATGAGGAAGGAAGGAAGGGAGTGGGGGAGGGGGGAAGAAAAGAAGGAGGCAGGGAAGGAAGAAAGAAGGAAGGAGGAAGAAAGGAAGAAGGAAGGAAGGAGGAAGAAAGAAGGAAGGAAGGAGAGAAAAGGAAGGAAGGATGGACGGACAGCCCTAATATTTTGGGCTTTTCGTGTACTTGTTGCTGTTGGGTGATAGAAAATCAGTGTTTGAATGTGTCAGGCACCCATTTCTCAGCAGTAAAATTGCTTCCAGTCTGCCTAGGATGCTCATAGCCTTCACCGTTTCTGTGGTCGAAGCTCTTCTCTGAAGGTCGTCTGTGGGCTGTCTGCTCGTGGCCCTCTCCCCTCGGGCTGGCACCCCTCATCGTGGCCACCGCTTCCTTGCAGGCACCGCTCTTGCTGTGTGCAGCCTCTGACACTTCAAAGCAGTCTGTCCTCCTTGGCGACCCCTTTTCACCGTGCTTGCCTGGTGGCCCAGACCATGGCGCCTCCTCCCTGGGCTTGGCTCCCCACATCCGGCACCTGTGTGCTGCCCTTCCTGGCTCCACTCCAGGTCACCTCACCTTGCTCACAGTCTTTCTCTTGCCCACCACTTGGAGACAGACATGCATTATTTTTTATTACATTTGGAACCCTTCGTTGTCCAGTTACTGCTGCCAGAAAACCATGTCCTATGGAAATTATTCACAACAATCTGTGGTAATAAGAAAGTCGCCATTTATAAGTTAAGTCTCTAGAGTCACCTTCTGATTTCTGGCAGTCTCCTGTGACAAGAGCTTAATGCAGAAATTATTCCGAGCAAGGCAGAATTTTTGCATTGAAGTGGAAGAAGGATATATGATTTCTTGCCTACAAATCTATTTATGAGATATGGGCATTCCAGATTATACCGTTAAATTCCTGTCGTTTCCATTTTGGTTTGACTCAAATTTTGGGAAAGCAATTTTCACATTGGTATTGGGTTGTGATTCGTGTTTAAGGATGTGCTGCTAGTACTTTTCTTTTTTAGCAGTTCCTCTCGGCACAGTTTCTATTTTTTAGACATCCCCATCAAAAAATATGTTAGATACATTTATTTCAATTTCCGTATTTCAAGATTGAGGAAATTACGTGTAGTCCGTCCATTCTGGCTGCTTCTGCTGCTCCTCAGAGCATCGTATCCTGAAACGTCATCATCTCTAAGGACTTCCGCTTCCTGATGCCCTGGGTCCCCACGCAGAGGTCTACCCTCTTTGGGGAGACCCTCATCCAGTTCTGAGGCACACCAGTGGCTCCTGTTCCCTGGAGGGGGCCTGCGTGGGGCTGTGTGTCTCCCAGCTCTTTATTGTTCGTGGAAAGAGTTGGACTGGATTGTCTGAGGTCCCGGAAGCCGAAGAGGAGAGAAGAGGCCCTTGTCTGTCTCCTCCTCTGTCTTGGGCGTGCCTGAGTCGGCCTGTGGCATGCAGAGGGCTGGCGCCTACTCCATTCCACACGTGGTCAACGGCGAATTTCCCTGTGAGCTCAGAAGGCTGGGCTGCCTGGCTCCCCTCCTTCCCTATTTTCCCCTATGCTTGGGGGTGAACCCAGGCCCTTGCACATACTGTGCAGGTGCTCCACCATTGGGCTGCACCCGAGCCATTTTTATAAAATTTTTTATCCTGAGTCAGGGTCTCACTAAGTTATGCAGGCTGCCTCTGGCCTCCAACTCGCAGTCCTCCTGCCTCCACCTCCCCAGTGGCTGGGATGCAGGCGTGCGCCACAGTGCCCAGCTTGCCTGTCCCCTTTCCACGAGCCTAGCCCTGGGGATGACTTACAGGAGGCTCTTGTGGGCCAAGCAACCCAGGTGAGGCAGCTCCCAGGGTGGGGCCATGCTGGGTTGGGGTGGGGGTGCAGTGATGCTGGGGAAGGAGCTCGCAGCAAACAAGCAGCTCCTTCCCTCTGCTCACAGGAGGGGAGGCGCGTCATCACCCCTGTGGGGTGCTCTAGGCGACACGGGGGGCAAAGAGTTGAAAAAGATTTTTATTTTGAATTATCATTCCCAAACCTTCAGCTGTACCACTGTGGTGTCTGATCCTGGCAGATCTCAGAAGCTAAGCAGGGTCGGCCTGGTTAGTACTTTGATGGGAGACCGCCTGGGAACACCAGGTGCTGGAGGCTTGGGAGACGGACCTGGCAACCCACTCCCCAAAATTAATCCACCATTGAAAACCCTGTGAACAGCAGGGAAGCACTGACAATATTGTTTCGCCTGTTGTACGTAGGGTCACTATGAGTCAGATACTGACTCAATGGCACCTAACAACAATTATCTTTTCTAAGATAGGGTTCTGAGACTGCGTTTGGGAGAGGACCTAGACAAACTATGTGAGGTTACAGGGAAAATCTGGTTGATAGGAAATTCCAAGGCACCTCTGGTGAGTGAGGGCCGGGCTTCACAAGGTGTGACTTCATTCCGGTTGTCCTTCCAGAGCATGGACTGTCTTACAAACTGTCATTTCTTTATAGTTCAAGGCATTCTTTGGTGGGTGCCTTTGTTGCTTTATACAACCGTTAATTTGTGTTGCAAACCTGGCACATAGCTTGGCTGAGATGCTAGGGACCTGGCACTTCCGGTTTCTCTTGTCCCTTGTTGGTAGTGCCATGCCCTCTGAGTTCCCCGGTACTCTGGGGAGCTTTAATCACACCCTGTCGATCCCATTTTAATTGCGGGCTGCCATTCCATCCAGGACGTGGAGAGCCAGAACAAAGCGGCAGGCCCCGAGCCGCAGTCTCTCGATGAGTTCACCAGCCTGCTGACCTCGGACGACACCCGCGTGGTGGTGGACCTGCTCAAGCTGTCCGTGTGCAGCCGCGCCGGGGACAGGGGCCGAGACGTGCTCTCCGCCGTGCTGTCCGGCATGGGCACTGCCTACCCGCAGGTGAGCGGCGGGAGTGGGCGGGGCCTCGGGCGGGACCTGCGCAGTGAGCAGCCTGTAACAGTTCTCCCGCGCAGAGCTGGTCTGCGGTTTGCATCTTACGGAGGCGTAGAGTTCTTAACCAAGCCTTTTTCTGTCGTATGTTTTGCGCATTTTATCTGTTTGCCTTTGGAGATTATTTTGATACTCTTTTGCCATGCAGAAGTTTCTGATTTTTATGTAATCAGTTCTATTATGTTTCTGGGTTATTTTAGCCATCTGGGATCTAGCTTGACGTAAAGAGTAGAGTGATGATTCAGCCTCCTTTTTCCTAATTGGCACAGTTACCTCCCTAACAGTCCTCAGAGAACACCCCTCTTTTCCCCAGTGGCAGGAAGACTACTTGTATGGTGCTCTGAGGGTGTGTTTGCATCTGGGTCTATCTACAGACTCTTGTTCATGGAAGTAACTCCTCAGGCTGTGCTTTAATATTTGGTGGCACTGGGCGCAGTAGGAGTTTCTGTCACTGGAAACGTTCTGCATCAGCCGTCGGGCTGTGGCCAGCACACACGTGGCTGTTGAGCCCTTGAAACGTGCGCAGCTTGCCCGAGGACCTGAAGGTTACATTCTGCCTGAGTAACTCTGACTGCAATAGACACGTCTGGCCGGAGGTCATTCAGTTGGTGTGGACAAGGTTAGAGAAGCCAGTCTCGTACTGGCTTCCGTGAGGGAGGAACGATGAGTCCCAGTGCCCCGGCGTTCCTCGGCAGCAGCCTGGCCCTGGGAGATGGGGCCGGCTTCCTGGTTGCCAGCAGCTGAGTGGTCTTGAGAATGCAGTAGGTGACTTGGTGGATATTG